>NDGM010981187.1:0-15303 GCA_002564305.1 Octomys mimax | reverse complement strand
TGAGAAGGGCTAAGAATAGGTTTCTGTGTAAAGGGCTATGGTCTTTCACTCTGAGTCCAGGGGGAAATCGGAGACTGTGGCCCTTGTCACCGTCTGCATGGTCTGAATGGAAAGTGCCCAATACTGGGACCAGGTCTCGCCTGAGCCAGGCGTCATCATGTGCTTGGAGCCCAGCAGGTTACACTGCAGCTCCATTCTCCAATTTGTGTCCTGTGTGGCTTGGGGCAACTTATGTACCTGGCCCGATCCATAATTTTTTCAATTTTAAAAATAGAAATAATCTTGTCCTCATTTTGTAGTTATTATGAGGATCAAAGAGAAAATTTATGTGAAATGCTTAGCACAGTGCCTCGTGCATAATTTCAATAAATGAGCAATGCTAATTATTAATGCTAATCATAACAGCCAGTTATTTGCTTACTTGCCTCACTGTTGTAGAATGAGGCAGCTGGACCAGATAGCTCCCAAATTCCTCTCTGATGCTTACAGTTTGTGACCAAAGCCCCTAAGCAGCTGCCAGGAGCAGAGGGGAGAGGCTAGGGTTAAGCCTGAGCGGAATTCAGCGGTTCCCATTGCCCAGAGGGCCCTTGTCAGAGGAAACTGCTGATTCCTGCCTGCTTCAGAGCCAGAGGGAAGAGGAAGAGGACACCCTGCCCTGCTCCAGTGCCGTGCACAGACAAGCCTGGGCTTGTGACCAGAGGACAGCAGAGGCACTGGAGGAGAGGTGACATCTAGACTGAGCAAGACCCAGAGAGGATAACTCCTCACTTTGCTGCCCTCTGACCCCTGGGGTGCAGCCTGGACAGCAGGGGACTCTGTAGAGGGTGAAGGATCACTGAGAAATTCTGTGGCCCTTGAGCCTGACTTTAACATAATCTCTGGACTGACATAGAAATTAAAGTCAAAGATTGGAGCTTTATCTCAGAAAAGGGGTAAAGGAGAGGGAGAAAAAGACCATGGCCACCAAGTCAGTGATGGACCAAGGCTGGGCTCAGCCATTTAAGGGCTGTCTCACCATATCAATGCAGTGACCCGATGGGCCCCATTTTTCAGATAGTAACACATACGATCACCCAAAAACTAATATGAAAACAGTATAAACAAGAAAGCAGGAATGTGCATTCCGTGCAGTTCCTACGACTTGAGTCCAAGCGCACTGTTGGCCACCCTGCTCCGAGGAAAGCCAACCTTCCAGGTCTTGCTACCTCAGCAAAAGTAGAGGCACCAGGTGGGTAGGAGCATCTCGGACAGCATCTTGAGAAAGAAATTGTAGAGAAAAATAAATGACAGCCCATCCCAGGGGCTTGGCCTTAAAACAGCCCTTTCCTTTACAGTCCTACAGATTTTAGAGTCAGGAGGGATGCAGAGAAATCCTCAATCCCCAGCAAGAAGTTTCCTTGTGTCACCATTTCTCAGAAGCTGGCTGGGGTTATAACTGTGTATGGGCGCTGCGGTTCCCATTTCCCAGGGAACAGACACCATCTCTTATCCATGGAGAAAGTAGGGAAAAACAGAAGCCCTGAAATCAGTGCCTTAGGGAAGGGAAGCTAGACGATGACCTTGTCCAGGTGACCCAAGAAAACTGAGGCCCAGAGAGGGCGTGTGACATTGTCGGGGTCCCCGAGCTGAACAGTGGTAAAGACAGGACTAACACATGGCTGACCTGGCTCTGAATGGGCAGCTGCTACATGAGGTGCAGGATGGCGGTCAGGTATAGAAAATATAAAAGGTAGTAGCTGAGCACTTGGACTTGCCTTTCTAGGGAGTAGTTTTCTTACTGCCCCACTGACATGCTGGCAACACGTAGATGATTGACTGCCTGCAGGCCCTGGAAGGAGAACTTAGATGGTAGCACTGCTAATTACCCCGGTGTAAACACCCGACCATGGTTGATTTCCAGCACCAACGCAACATCACCCAGTGTTGCCTGCAGCATGCTCTTGGGACTTCCCTTCCCGAGAGGCTTGTTCCTTCTGCTGTGTGCAGCTTCCTGGGCCCCAGACCCCAACGTCTTCCTTAGCCTAGAACTTGGTAGCACTTCCTGGAGGATACAGATACATCTAGTGTAGCGCCACCATGCCAGCCTGCAGCAGGAGAAACTGTTCTTCGTAAAACACTGAGGTATCCTAAGAGCCTAAGTCCCTGTTCCCTGTGGAACTGAAGAAATGGAAGCAACATCTTTGGCTTTACAGAAAATCATATACTGTAGCTCATGAACCAATTATTCCAAGGAAATGATGCTGTCACCAAGAGATTGAGGGGTGCGGGGGCTGCATCTCCACGCTGATTTCTGTGCTTCCAGCAGTAGTTTCCCAGACCCAGAGGGGGCAGCTGTCCCAGCCTAGGGCTCTTCCTGGCCCAGTCTGCAGCCCCTGCCACAGGAGCCCGAGTTGTTACCAGGCTCCACTGCACTCAGACCAGCCATCCGGGGGTGTCTTGGAAGGTCCATTAATGTATTCCCACAATCACAGATAGTACTGATTGGTGAGTAGCTTAGAGTTCTGTGGGTCCCAGTGAGGATCTTGGATAGTCCAGGCAACAATAGTCTGACCAAGAAGCCAAAAAGAAATCCTCTTCGGGCTGGTGGCAATGGTGTGTCATTGCCTCTAGGCGGACTGCCCTCTGAGGAGGGGTTTGTCCCAGACAGAAGGGTACTTACTCGCAGTGCTATGGTCCTTGTGGATGTTAAACTAACCAGGAAATGGGATCCAACATCCAGCTGTACAAATGGGGCCTGGATCTCCTGGAAGAAGGGTGGGTGTGGGGACTCCAGGTGAGTGGAGCAGCTGCCCATTCTTCCCTCCAGGTCCATGGGAGGTAGCATGTTCTGATCCCCTAAGCCTCATCCCCAGGCAAGGCCCTGTAGTCCGGCAGGGGTGGGAAGGAGTGGTCTGAGGTGGTAGATGCCACTACGCCTTTACAACACTCACCTTGACTCCATTCCCCTCTGCAGCCTGTCCCCATTGACGACAATTTCTGTGGACTGGACATCAACCAGCCCTTGGGAGGCTCGACCCCAGTGGAGGGCCTGACCCTGTACACCACCAGCCGGGACCGCATGACCTCTGTGGCCTCCTATGTTTACAATGGCTACAGTGTGGTTTTCGTGGGGACAAAGAATGGCAAACTGAAAAAGGTAAGGTTCTGTGTGTTACTGTCATCACCCCATCAGGTCCTCTACCCAAGGGTCCTTTCAGGAAGTTCCTGGCAGTAGAGATTCAACTGCAGGCAACTGCCTTTTCTTGGGAGCAAAGATGTGGAACAGAGAGGGAGGCAGAGGTGATCTTGTTGGCTTCTCTTCATGCAGTTTCCTGCAGCCATCAGCCAGTGGGTGCCTGGAGGGTGCGAACCTGTTTGCATCCTGCCAGACCTCAAAGACTTTCTAGGTACCCTGAACAAAGGGAAAAAAATCACTCTTCATTCTCAAACCAAGTGGAACTTATTTTTTAGTATTTACATCATGAACACCCACATTTTAAATCACTCCCTGGGATATATAGAGTTGATTGTACTGGTGAAAAGTTTTCAGTGAATTGACTGAAGTTGGTTGAAGCAATTATGGCTGGTAGTCCTAAAATCCTGCCTAGCTGCCGCCGCCCTATGGTATAAGGCTCTCGCCCACTCACCTGACCCTCTCCTTCCTGCAGTCTCAGACTCTCTCTTCCCACCTCAATACCCAAAGCACAGCTCCAAGAGGAAGCCGGCTTCTTGTTCTGTGACTTTGCCAGCTGCAGGGAGCAGGCTGCCTGAGCTGGCAGCATGGAGGAGCCCTGCGGCCCAGCGGGCTGAGCCCAGCAGCTTGTACCTGCTTGTCTCTGGTTTAGGGTGCTGAGAGGCAGGACAGCCTGGTTCATTATGTGGGATTACAGCAGCGACATGCTTTCCAGCCTCAGCTAATCCCCTTTCCCAAGTGTCCCCTCCTGCCACCTCTCAGCATCCTGCCACCTGTGGAGCAGGAAACAGACACCATCTTGCTGCGTCTCCCCACTTCATGTCCCCATCATCCCTGCAGCTCCTGCCTCCTGATCCACATGGAGCCTTGGGGAGCCTGTTGTCTGGGAACGTGCAGGAAGCACAGCTGGGAGGGGGCCTGAGGAGGAGTTTCCATGTTGTTTGTCTGAGTTACCTCCGAGGAGGCCTAAGGGACTGGTCTGTGTCTATGAGAAGGCACTGAACCTTGCAGACATCTTAGGATTGCAAAGCCCCTTGGCCGTTTCTTCATTCTTGGGGAAGGTTCCTACTTGCCCATGTCCTGTGTCCTCCTCTGAGGACCCTGGCTTGCTTTTCCGCACGTAGAAGAGAGATGAGTATGGTCCTTCCATTTGCTTTCCCAAAGCGAAAGAGGAAAGCAGTCATTAGAGAAGAGTCCACTACAGTTGAAAAGTGCTATATTCTACCAGATGCAGCTCTGCGTGGACCCTGAGGCTTGCTACTTCCTGCTCAGCCAAAGGCGCTGCATCCAAATAGACAAACTGTGCCCAGCACAGGGGGCATCAGGCCTGGTGGGGGCTGACAGCCAACCCGCACTCTCCTCATCCTGGTCATAAGCCCTGTGGCTTAGACCTCTTCCCTGTGAGGCTCCTCTCAGAGTGTCGTCTGCCCACAGGGACCACATCTTTCTGAGTGGCTCAAAACCCTGATAAGGGACAGCAGTGGCCAGACCTAGGCTGGTGCTTACTGCCTTCCCCTGAGCTTTTCCCTCACCTGCAGTCCCTGGAGACAGTTAGTGTGACTCTGACTCCTTTATTCTCTTGAAAGTTCTATTAAAGGAAAATCATTCCTTCATACTTAGACCCTTCCTCTTCCTATTGCGTTCAGCAAGTGTTCACTCATGGGATAGCCTCCAGCTGTTTTGAAAATGAATCATTCTCTAAGAAATCTTAGGGATCATCAGCCCAATACACTCAGTATTCACTGAGGAAACTGAGGCCTGCAGAAGAAAAGTGACTTGTGCAAGCATAGAGGTCTAGGACAAGTTGCTTCTTGCCCTCCGTGTCCCCCAACTTGGCACCTCTTAATCTAAGGAAACAGTTTTGGAAACCACTAATAGAGACCGAGAAGGATCTGCAGGCCCAGGCTTGCTGCAGAGTTCAGCCAGGGGCTGATGCCTGCACTGTCTTCGGCCTCGGACCAGAATGAAGGGGTTGGTGTTAGCAGGAGGGATGCAGGGAGATGCGGAAGAGAAGGATGACCAGCCAGACTTCCAGGGGTGCTGTTCTGCCCTCTGCCGTCCCTGGGCCTCTTGCACAGAACACACAGGAGGGCTGTTTGGCATCTTTTCAAGCCACACACCCAAGCTGGCCAAATTCTCGCAGCCCTGCAGGAGCCGTGGCGAAGTGAGGCAAGTCAGGGGCTCTAGGGTAAGGCTGGGGGCGTGGCTGCCCATGGCTTGCTGCAACCTGTGAGCTGTCTGCTCTTCTTACTGTTCCCTTGGCCTTTCTCCAGCTGCTTCTATGAGCTCACCGGACCCAGCCCCCTCCTTTGAGCAACTCGCCCTTTTCCCACCCACACAGCTCTGAGGTACCTGATACACTCTGGCTCCTGCTGGTCTCCTGCTCACCCAGTCTCTTGCTCCCACCCTCTCCAGGGAAACAGCCCATGTGGAATTTGTGGAATGTCCCCAGGAAACCCTTACCAAGGCTTAGGCTCCACAGCTCTTTCAACACAGGAAGGAAAATAAAGAAAAAAATAGCTAAGAGTTTCAAGAGGGGAGGGAAGCCGGGTGTGTCAGAGCTACTCACTTCTTCCCTGCTGGCCAGGCGTCTGTCAGACGGTTCTGCCTTCATCTAGGGAGCCTGTAGGAACAGGATGTCCTCATGGAGAAGTTCAGAGGAAGCAGAGACTCACTCAAGTGGCATGGCCACCAGGTGCTCCGGGCGCTGTATCCCATCCTTGCCCACACCCTGCTCTCGGTGGGACACACAGAGCGTGCCCATGCTGTAGGCCTGACCATGGCCCTCCAAACCAGAAGCAGGTGGAAAGGACAAGCTGAAAGAGGATCTGACCTCAAAGCCAAGATGCACAGGGCTTGATAGACGAGGTTCAGGGCCTGGGGCCAACCATTGCTGGAAAAAAAAAAAGTTAGAGATTCGCCACAGGGCTGAATAAGGGAAGTAAAATTAGCAGTGTGCTCATCCTCACAGGGGAAGATTACTAGGGCCCGTTGAAAACTGGTTGAGACAAAACTGTTGAGTGAGGGTGAAAGGGAAGGACAGTCTAGAGCTCAGGTACTGTATCAAGCAAGTACGGAACACACACCAGGAAGGTCCAGAGTACACAGAGGCTCCAGAAATTGTGGACAGGAAGAAGGTGGGGGAGCCCTGGGTGGCCCCAGACCCCCATGGAGTTGCATGAGAAAGATCCTGGTGCAACATCCATGGTGACCACAAGGTCACCATGAGCTAGGTGTGTGATGCTGCTTCAGAGAAGGTGATGAGTCCTCAGTCACCACATCAGTCAGACAGCTTCCGGATCCTGAGTGACAAGGACTGTACTATAAGGTGGGAGCAGCATGGTAGTGACACGCACGATAAACCAGGGTTGGAAGGAGGTGGCACTGTGCTATATGAAGGGTATTTCCCAAAAGATATTAGCCCAAAGAAAATAGGATAATGCAGGACAAAAGGAAGCTCTCCCTGGATCCTGTAACTTAGTGAATACTTACTATGTCAGGTGTTATTTTAAGAGCTTTCTAACTAAACTCGTTTTGGCATAATTAGTAGGAAGTAGCTTTCTGTTATCATTCCCGTTTTATAGATAAGGAAATGGAGGCCAAGAGAAGTAAAGAATGTGTCGAGAGCACTTAGCAATGTGAATGGTAGAGCCAGGACTTGCACCCTGATCCTTCAGCTCTACAACTTGCATACTTAGCATTAAGCTGTGGAAGAAGAATTAGACCTAGTCATTGTGGCCCCAGAGGTCAGCACAGGCCCAGTGGGTCCAAGTTCCTGCAAAGCAGTTTTTCCCTTAATGTAGGGAAGGACTTCTTAATAAGCAAATTTTCCCATAATGGAAAGAGTTGAGTCAAGAGGAAGCGAACACCCAGGCAGTGGAAATGGCCAATCAGGGAAGCCGTGACTCTGGAGCCATTTCTGCTTTGAGTCCTATGATCTCTCTCATGATGTTGCCTCTTCTGACTCCTGCAGTGCAGGATATGACAAAGAGGACAGGCTGAGATAGAAAAAAGAAGCAAGGAGAGGAAGACCAAGGCACCTACCTGTGGGGTTTGAAGATGAGGCTGGGTTGAGCCTGCCTGCCATGTGGCAGAAAGCCTCTCTGGTCTGGGAAGTGCTTGGCACAGACAGGGCAAGGTATACCCAAGATGATGATGGCAGCAGGCCTGGGACAGAATGCAGGAAGGGGAAGGCAGGGTACCTGGGAACCCAGCCATGATGGACCATGATGCATCCCTCCTGGGGAAGGGCAAGCTGTGGGAGTCCAGTTAGACATGGAGGTGCAGGTGGAGGAAGAGTGGTAACAGGAACTGGAAACACTGCAGATGACTATCCTGGTTTTGAGGAGAAGCCGAGGAGGCCACCCAAATGTAAAGAATGGGACCAGGAGGGAAGGGACCACACCGGGCAGGTAGACAATGCAAGAGGATAAGTGGAAGGACTGGCCCAGTTTCGGGGTAAAGCCACTCAGATTTCTTCCCACATGTGCAGCTATAGAAGCTGCTGCATTGGGCCTGATTTCAAATTCCTGTTGGGCTCCTTGCAGAGGCTGAGGTGAGGTTCTGCCTCAGTTCTTCAGCCCCTTGGCCCTGGGAGCCTTAAGTAACTGCAGAAACTGTTAGCTCCCTACTCCCTCTCAGCCCCAGATCCCCTACCTAGTGCTCCAGGGCTGTGGCAAGTGTTTGGCTACATCCCTTCCACAATTATGAGTGGTCCCTTCCTCATACCTCCCTGTGTCTGACTGGGGAGTAATGCCAAGGCACACACCTCTCCGGAGAGTCACAGATCCTTGGAGCTGGGACCTTCTTTTTGCATACACATGTCATCTAGTCCCCGCTGCTAGATCCAATGCCTCTCATACATTCAGAGCTTGTGAAATCTATCTCCAGTGCATCAGGTTTCTACCGGCTGTGGGACCCTAATTGCACTGAATGGAATGGAATCAGACAAGCATGACTCCTCGTGATGTGGCTTGCTTGGAAAGAATGGAAGCCCTGCTGCATTGGGTAGGCCAGAGTGGTGTGTGGAGTCAAGGAAACAAGAACTTCCAGTGAGGTACAGGAAGAGTCTTTCTTCTGATAGCATTTGGAAGAAGGAGGGTGGTGCTCCCTGAAACACTGGCTGGGGAGGGAACAGGAGCTTGAAGCCGCAGGCACAGCTGTCTGCCTCACCTAGACAGAAGTGGGCTTGTCTGCAGTCAGCAAGAAGCTAGCTGTCCCCATACCGTCCTGTTCTCAGGACTTGTGGGGCGTGTTCGCAGACTTTCCAAGCTCGGGGGAAGTCCTTGGCTACATTTGGCATCGCCATTCTCCTGTCAGCTAACAGTAGCCACTGAGGTGCCTGTGAACTTCATGAAGAAAAGTCTTTCCACTTTTGCATGAGGGGCCCACCAATGCAAGGTCTCCTGGCTGCACCCCAAGGAAGCCTTCATCAGTCCTCATCCTGTTCTTCTCTTCATAATCTCACAGGCGAGTCACTTTGCCAAACGAGGGACTGGGAGCTTCTTATGTTAGCAGCTTAGACTTGAAAGAATCCACCAGGAGCCTTAAACTGATCCCTACCCCAAGGGAAGGGGGTGTTAGCCCTGGACAACACGATAGCATTGGCTGTTTACAAAACAAGCCACTCTGCCTCCCTCGTGCCTCAGTGGATGATGCCCCCTGTGATTCTGCCCCACTGGACAAATGCGGAAAGCTGAGCCAAGAGACTTCAAGCGTCTTGCTCCAGCTTATGTGCCCCCCAACCCACACCACTGACAATATTGACACTGGCCTCTAGATTTCCTCCCTAAACAGCCAGAAGTCCCTAACCTGTTACTTGGCTTCCTACATGGGGTGGAGTTGCCTTGGTGGACGGAGGGCCAAGTTGGATGAAAAGCAGAAAAACATTCCTTTCTCTGGTGCCAATCCCACCAAACAATAGCCACTCATTCCTCTGAGTGGAAATGATTCACTTGTCTCTCAATGTGAACCCCTGATTAGGTAAGCAGCCAGGACTGCGGTCCGGCGGCAGAGGCTTGGCTGCGGCCCTGACACTCGTGACCTTGCTTTTCGCTCCCTAGGTCCCTCAGGCGTCCGGCAGTGCTGGGGCCTGGGGTAGTGGGGAGAAGACGCCCTGCGTGCTTCCCCAGAGCATGCGTGGAGAGGTGGGGTGGTGGAACTCGCCACCACAGTCCTGGTAATGAGTTTGGCTTCCTGCCCAGGCTCCCACCGCCAGACTCGCTGTTTGTTTTGTTGTTTTATAGGCCTCTTGGGTCCCAGGAACTGGTCTTCTGAAAGCTGGGAAAAGCCGCATTTGGTTGGCACCAGGAAGGAGGCATGCTTATAGAGCCACCCGCTCTGTGAACATCACCTGCTCAGCGTGACAGCTGTAAGCAAGGGATGTCGGTTCTATTCAGAACCGCAGGCAAACCTGGGAAGGAGTCCTGACCTTCCAGAGCCATTCCAAAATGGGAGAGACAGGCTGTCTAGATAGCTCAGCAGACTAAGCGCCTGCTTAAGAAGCGCAGGAACCAGGGTTTGATCCCTGGCACCACATGCCACACTGCCTACAACCCCAGGGTGCGCTGAGCTGGCCGCTGAGACTGGGCATGGTGGCACACGCCTGTAATCCCAGCACTGGAGAGGCTGAAAACAGGAGGATTACTGTGAGTCCTAGGTGGGTAGTGAGGGAGAGACCGAGGGCCCTTTAATTTTTGGTACTTTTCTATTCTGGCCCCTTTGGCACCTTCTGTGCAGCCCAGCCTTGGAAGCACCAGGCTGTGCGTTCAGCTGGACGGTTCCCAGCCCAAGAGTGAGTTAATGTAGCTCAGGGCTTTACTGCAGGGCAGGTGAAACACAATTGTGTTTTGGGGACCAGGAGCTTGGAGGTAAGGTATAAATGCATAGAATCCTGGCCCCAACAGGCCCTGCTCCATTTTCAAGAGGCTGAGACACGAGGCCTTGTCTGTAGGAAGCTACAAGCCATATAGATGCATATCTGACAGGCCTCGGAGCCTTGCAGGCCTGTGGAAGGGCATGGACAGGATAATCTCAGGGTCAGAAGGGACTTCAGAGGCCACCTGGTCCTGTCCTTTGCCTCCAGGGAGGGACAGCATATATAACAAAGAGTAGATGGGTTTATGGGATTTTGATTCCAGCCTAAGAGTGAGATCTCTGAGTTTCATTTTCCTTAGCTATGAAGTGAGAGCTGATCTCATCTCTTGAGAGATTATAATAAGGAGTGAAAAAATTATTGAGTTAAAAATTTTTGAACACCTACTATATGCCAAGACTGATTATACAGTAGTGAGCAAAATGTCAAAAATGGGCTAGTGGAGATTACTGCTTAAAGTAGAAAGACAAATATTACAAGTAAGCAAAATATGTAGTATATTTAGAAGATGAAAAATGCCATGGAACAGTAGAAATAATTCACAGAAAGCATGGAGTAGGGAGCTTAGGCAGAAACATGGTAAATATTATCACTATTCCTACTTAACCTGTGAGCCTTAATTTTTCCTTCTGTGGAATGGAATAATAGGACACATTTTGCATGTCTTTGGAGTAGGATAATGATACTCATTTTCCATACTTGTTGTAAGGCTTAAGTAAGATCATGTACTGAGGAGTACTTAATATGGTGCTTGGCACAAAAGTGCTTTCTGTCACTCCTAACGTCTCTGAATCTTCCTCCAAATCCCACTCCTTTCTTGGCTCCCAGGGGAACTGAAACTGTCAGCCCAGGCTCCTTTCTAGTGACATGTTTGCAAGGTCAAATGGAGGAAGAGAATCCTTCCCCTGTCCCCAGCCCTGAGTCATGGGAAAAAAATATTTCCAAGACTGGGCCCAGCTGAGCCGAACTAACCTAATCCCGCTGGACTTTGGCATCCAGTCACATTAGTCACCGGGGAGGGCTTTCCGAGTCCTCTATCACCAGCAATATGCACCAGCCCCCTCCCCAGGGCGGGGCTGGGGAAGTGTGGGTTCCGCTCTCTCAGTTTTGCAGAACCAGCTGACCAGGGGCCATTCTTTCCCTGTGCATACTCCCAGGGCCCGGCAATTGCCTGGCACTGCGTGACAGCCTCACAAGAGCAGTGTGACCTTACGGGTGCCCAGGCTCCTCAGCTGGCCCATTGAGGCCTGCCTGGCAGGTCTGTGATGCTCAGACACAGGGGATGTGGAATACCTGATTCAGAGCCCAGCACGCTGTCGGTACTTAGGCATAGGCAGCCTCTGCAGCATCAGCTCCCTCATGATAGGAGGGACTCCTACTTGTACCGCCGCTGTCACTCCTGCACTCTTGTTTTTCTTCCAGAGGTCCAAACACTTTGATTCTTTCAGTGTGTCATTTTTGGATGACCAAAGAGGGCTGGGTGTTTCTCTGCTGTGTTATGGAGGACAGTACCAACACTGATGAGATTATGCACACAGGCGTGGTCAGGTGGCACACCGAGGGAAGAGGTGGGAATCAGAACCGGAACCACAAACATTTCAGAGCAGGGATGGGCCCAGTCTACCTTTAGGTCATTTTATTATTTTTATTTTCTTTTAATTGTATTTTAAAGAGAAAAATACAATTAAATTTCAAAACAAGATAATAGGAGAGTAACAATAGTTAACACATTGCGTCTTGTTGTACCTAGGTCACTTTGTAGTACAGAGTCATTAAGGTAAACCTCGTGGCAAGTTGCTCTTGGCTCTTTTCTCCTTGATGCCATGCCCCTCTGTCCAGGGAAGCAGCAAGTATATGGAAATGTAAAGTGGTGACAACCCTGGGTTCTGTCCTTTAGAGTCTCCTGGGATTTTAGCCCTCTCTTGGCATTGACCTTCAGAAAGATCTCATGGCTCCAGGGTGGGGAAGAAGTTCAAGAGCTGGAGCCACTGATGCCACTGATGTCCCCCATCACCCTCCTTCACTGTACTTGGTTCTATGCAAAGCCTAATGCGCCCAGTTGTGTCTCCACCCAACCCCAGAGGAGTGATGGCATCAGTAGGCTTAAGTGATAGCCTGGGAGCTCCCCACACGCCGCACCAGCAGCCCCAGAGTTGGTGAGCATGTGAGCAGGGCAGAGCCAGGCCAGGGAGATGAGATCCTGCAGAGGGCCCTGGGCCCCCAGGAGGGAGACTGAGTCATCCAGCAAGAGCAGGAGCCTTCCTGGACATGTGTGTCACTGATTTTATAGCTAGAGAGGAACAACACCAAAACCCTCAGCATTCTGACTTTGGGTAGTAGGAAGTATATTGTGCCATTTTTCAAATGAGATAAATGAGGCCTAGAAAGGTGAATAAGCTGCTCAAAATTGCCCTGGGTCTTAATAACCGAGAAAAGCCTGAATCTGGATTTGGGTGTTGCATCCTGGGGATCTCTGTACAGTAAGAGGGAGCACTCCCTTGGCACAGGATATTGGGCTGATCTCTGTCTGTCAGTAGCCTGTGTGAAGTTCCTAAGCAGAAGCTAGAGCTGGCCCCGAGGCTCACAGCCCCCAGCAAGAGTCCCTCTGAGCTTCTGTCTTACCTCCCCCCTCAGCCCTGCTCAGGAGAGACTCAGCTTGAACCTCAGTCCCCATGCCTGGGAGTTCTACTGGATCCTGCCCAATAGGAAGGCTATTTACCCGCAAATATGTGCCTTGGAGCTAATTCAGAGCACTGAACTGGGCCCCTCAGGTCTTAGGTGACAGTCTTCTTTTTAAACATACACTCATTTTTTTCTTTTTCACATACTATAAACTAAGCATTTTCTGCATGCTAAGCTGTGGGCTGTTGCTTCAGTGAAGCCTCCTGCACACCGACAAATGATAATATCATGTCCATCCTACACAGAAACACACAGAGGCTGCACGAAGTTAGGCCACTTAGGCACAGTCATGCTGCTGCTAAGTGGAGATCCAGCCTCCGGGCCCCGAGCTCTGTCCCGGGAACCCGTACTTTTGCTCTCCGGCTCTCGGAGCACCTTCTTGGCTCCCCTGAGATTCCACCCGCCCACCTCCGGCTCCCACCTGCCCATCAGCCAGGTGCGGGAAGATGCGTGGAGAACAGAGTGACATTGTGCGCTCTGCCGAACGCGGGTGCCCTGGAGCCCCGGGACACGGCAGCTGTCACCTCGGCACACGCTGCCTGTGTCACTCTCCTCTGGCTTCCTCCTCCGGGTCACAATGGATGGGGTGGCAGCCTTTTATGCCACACACAGTCCCCAGCTGACTCCCCTTTCTCCAGGCCTCATTGTTTGCCATGAGCTTTCTGAAGGGGAGACAAAGGCACATGGCTGATGAGGCCAAAAGCTGCTGTGTAATGCGTGAGGCCTGGGCCCATCCCCCGTGCTTCCCGGGAGCCCCCGGGCTCTTCTTCAAAGACATTGTCTGGGACCTTTTGTGTGCCACTCATACCATTCCAAGCTGGCTGGGCAGAGGTTTCCGTGGAGAGGAGGAGAACCCTGAGAAATGGAGTCATTTTGGTCTGGCGGAATTGGAAGCGACATTAATGCAATAGTTACAGCAGACCCTGCATGGAGGAGTGGCAGACACTGGTCCTCTGTTTATGGGGCTTTTGCAATTCCATCAATATTGATGCCTGATGCCTTTGATTCTGACACTAATCATTACTATGAATTAAATTTCCAGCCATATAATTAGAGTTGCTATTAATAGGGCCCTGAGCTAAGCACCACGGTGTGGCATGTCTTTTTCTTGATAGAACACGGCATCCTTGGAACTTTGCTTCATGGGGTGCACCTGGGATTTGCCAGGAATGATGTGAAAATTGCACATTCTATATCTGGCCTTTACCAAAATGTCAGGAGACAAAGGTGAAGCTGAGAGCAGGTCTCCCCTACGCCATGGGCGGCAGCAAGGTACCTGTGCCACTCTCGAAAGTCCCTCGCAGAGGATGCTCCGCAGCCAGCACTGGTTGCTCATGGTCCAGCCTCAGCTCACAGCCTTTCCTTGGTCTAACCTGGAGCCACTCAGCTGAATCTGTGACACTTGGTGGCCCGGAGATTTCTTTTGCTGACTTTAAGGTGGCAATGAGGCAGAAAGGAAGAATGTCCCCTAGTGTCCCTAGCTTAGCTGAAGGAGGCTGAGCCAGAACCCTGTGGATGGGCCCAGGGAGCTTTCACTCCAACACCAGTGCTCCCACAACCCCACCCACAAACCTCGCTGAGCTGCTGCTGACCGCCCCGTACGAACGCCCACTGCCGTGGTGGGTAGGGTGAGCCCTCCCTGGCTTTCACAGGTAAATGCACAGCCTGCGCAGCTTGCTGAGGTCAGGCCCCAGTTCACCACCGCCTGCGTGGCCGTGAGTCATCATCTACAAGAGTCATCTAGCCCTTCTCAACCATGGCCTGTGGTGACCTCCTTCATCACTCGGAATATCTGTGTGCGCCAGTTGGTGCATTAGTCTCTGCCCTTCTGACCTTCAGGCTGAGAATACATTTTCTTCCAAATATCACTTATTGATTTTTTTTTCTTTCCTGTGTTTAGTCACTGTTAGAAGAGATAGTGATTTGAGTTCAAGTCCTCATTCTGTTATTTACCAAGCTTGTGATCATAGCTGTGTTTTCTTACCCTCTCAGGAACACAGTCCTACCTACATCGTAGGGGCTCCCATAAAGTTAAGTAAGTATCAAAGTAGCGCGGCATAGGTCTGCTACACCCAGTTAGATGCCCTGCCCCCTCTTCCTCATCTCTGCCCCAAATACCCAGATGCAGAGAAAAGGGGATGGTTTTGTTGTCCCCACCCTTCCCTGTTCTTTGTACCGCCCACACACACACATGCTAAACAACTGGACGGGACTGTGGCTTCCTCAGTTTCTCTCTCCTATGCTAGGCTAAGCAGGGTCTGAGATGGACTGAAAGCATCTTTAAATGCCAGGCTCAGAGCTCTCCCCTAGGTCACAGGGGACACAGAGAGAGGGAAGAGCAGGAGCACGCTAACATCAACCAAGGGGCCACAAGGCTTCTGTGCCCTCTACCACCTGGCCCACTGACACCCTGTGCACACTACTGGTTCTGTACAAGTGTGTGCTCAGACGATGGTGGACCAGTGGCCCATGCAGCAGAGACCATAGTTACCGCTCAGTACAGATCCCTAGAGAAGAGTCTATGTGGTTGAGTCCTCAAGTGACTGCACTTTTCATTAGTTTAAAAAAAAAAAAA
>NDGM010981175.1:0-11176 GCA_002564305.1 Octomys mimax | reverse complement strand
TTTTTTTTTTATTAGCTAAGTAAATGTCCAAAATAGCTAGAAGTCAACACAATTGTTTTCTGTACAGGGCTAGAGGACAAAATATCTTAGGCTTTGTGGTACACACGTCCTATGCCACAACCATTCAACTCCACCGCTGCTGAAGGGAAGTAATACACTCAGTATGTAAGGAAATGAGTGTGGCCACATTCCCATAAAATCGAATTGACACAATTGCAACAGACCAGGTTTCGCGCACAAGTTGCAGTTTTCTGACCTTTAATTACTGCTGCTAAATGCTGGTCACTGTTTCAGGAGCAGGCGATGCCATGCTGAGCAACGAAGTCATGCTCTCTGCTCTCATGGGGCTTGGAAAATCCTCCTCACAGCTGTGTTCTGTGTCTTGTGCAGTAAGTACATGACACACAGTGAGCAATCCACAAATCCTGGATCCAGGAGGGTTCAATGGGCCCTCCACAGGAAGAAACGAAGCATGTCTTGGGAGTATTAAGCCCCAGGGAAACTCTGGGACCCTAACATGCCAACTGAAACAGAACAAAACTTATTCCATTGGCAGTTTAATTCCCTGATGAGGAAAAAACAAAGATCAATGGATTTTTCATATGCAGCAAAACACATACACAAAAAAGATCATAGAAGCATATTTCTGAAATTACCTCAACATCATTACCTTGCTGTCTCCACCCACCCTAAGTGATTGTACTATAACCCTTACCAGTCCGTGAAAGAGCCACATTAAACCAGGTTCAGTATCTCTCAAGTCCAACCTTTCTATTCCCCTTCATGACACCAGTATTCTGGGAAAATTCATCAAGTTATACATTTCTTGTACACATTTTATTGTACAAAGAAAGAAATTTTTATTTAAAAGTTAAAAATGGGGAAACAAGTTAAAAAGGGAGTATCATCAATTAACAATTAATATTGATTACTAATTAATAACCAGCAATTATTAGGGAGCTGATGTTAGTTTTGGAACAGTGTTAGCTAAGGGATTATCTAGGATAATGTGGAATTAGGTGTTGGGGAGATCCCAATCTTTTTCTTTCTCCTTTCAATCCCATCTAGGCATTGCCTGCGGCCTGAGATAGGACTACGGAGCATTTCAGTTGACTCCAAGGCCTACACGTGAATCAAGGTTATGTGGGCACATGGAACAGGGGCTTGTGACCACTTGGTGTGGAATCTTCCTATTGGAAGATGCACCTAGGACCTAGAAATGCCACGAAAAGCATGGTTGGTGGACTGGGAAGTTGCTCCTGTACAAAATGGGTGTGAGAGCTCCCAAGGGGAACAGCTCCATCACTTGAGATTCCATCTGGAATTGTTCCTCACACTCATATTGGGGTGAGAAGATGGATTTGGTGGTCCTCATTTGTGAGATGTATTCGTATTTTCTCAGATAGTGAGAATTTATTCACAGTCCTTATCAAAGTTAGGAAAATGTATGTGTTGTGCAAGTGTATGTATGGGCGTGGAGGTGAGGAAATTTCTGGAAATAACATGAAATCCATCTTTAGAAAAATTTGGAGGTATTTCATTGCAGTCATTCAAATAAGTATCTAAGTTGATCTACACACACACACACACACACACACACACTTACTCTTAAAAGAGAGGAGGAACAATTAATACCGGCATAGAGTGGGTAATTCAATTTCATTTTCTTGGTTTTTTTTGGGGGGGGGGCTTTTTTGTGGTACTGGGGATTGAATTCAGGACCTTAGGCTTGCCAGGCAGGCGCTTATGCCCTTGAATTATCTCCCCAGCCCAGGTGACTCAATTTCTGTTTGTTAAGACATTGCATCAATTCTTCAAGCCACGTAGGCCAAGTTTCACCTCTTTTCAACCCTCCTTTCACCTCAAAAAATGAAAATAAGGAAAATGTAGGTCGTATTATAAAAAGCCCTGGTGAAAGGCCAGTGTTCAAAGTAAATGCATGTCCTTACCGTCCTTTTTAAAAATAGACAAATCTATAGCTACTATTTGCAACAAGGTAGCTGTACCAAGGAGTCACCACACACCGTGTTCCCACTGAGTAGAAATCGTGGCCTGCCTTAATGCTCTCAGCCTGTGGGCCTCGCAGCCCAGCCCTCCGCTTAATTGCAGCTGCAGTTACCTCAAGTGTCTACTACAGAATGAATCCTCTGTCTGGGCACAAGAACAATAGTTTCCTCATTCACACAGGGCGTTCCCTTTAAACACTGTGCTTCCTGAATGATTCTAGGACAGTCCTTCTTTTCTTTAAGACTGTCTTTTCTCATTTTTGTTTTCTTTCCATAGTAATATGCACTTATTTTAGAAACTTCAGAAAATAGAAATACACAAAATGAACCGAGACAGAAATAATCTAGAGTTTGATCCAACTTACTTTCATCTATATATTAAATACATAGTCACATATATACACATGGATAGAAAAGCTATCTTTTCTCTATTTCAAATCTTTCATTTTATAATTTCATTGCATTGATCACATTTCGCTGAAACAATCGCTTTTTGTTACATTTTATGATATTATTTGCTCTTTGTTTGGTACCCAGAACGGAACTCAGGACCTCACACTTGCCGGGCAGGCGCTGTGCCGCTGAGCTGTATTCCCAGCCATATTTCATGGTATTATAAACAATAGCCCCATAATTAGCCCTGGAAGCTGAGCTATTGTGAGTGTCCTTGATGATTTTCTTAAAATAAATTTCTAAGAATAAAAATGTCAGCTTAAAATGGATGTAGGAATCTTTTGTGTGTGTGTGATGATACTGGGAATTGAACTGCGGTTTCAAGGTGAGCTACATCCGCAGCCTTTCTGATTTTTTTTGTTTTGCAGCAGACTCATGTTACGTCACCAAGTGCTCAGGCTGGACTCCAGCTTCTTACTCCTGCCTCAGCCCCACTTGCTGGGATTGCAGGGCGTGCTGCCGCGCCCTCCCGGCTACAGCCTTTTCGGATTGCCGATGCACACTGTCGGATTGCCTTCCTGAGCACTCGCATCAGATCCCATACTCGTTCTCACCATGGGGAGGTTCAGAGAAAATGTAACCAAGGCGATCTCACACACATACAAGATAATCAAATTATGATAAAGGTAAAATTCCATCAATTTCCTTAGATTTCGATCAAGAGATTTCCTTCATGCCCGTGGTTATCTGCAGATGTGGTGACTCAGAAATTGGCGTTCAGAGGGCAGGTGTACTATCAAGTGATTCAGATTCTTTGGTAGTTTGAAGGACTTTATATTGCCAGCTAATAATGAGCTGTTTTGGCACAATCCCTGAGGGGGTTTCCAGCCAAACTGAGAGGTCTACAAACTCAGATGCAGAGTATAGGCTATAAACAGAACTTAACTAGGATACGAGGTGACGCGAGCCAGCTGCTTCCTCTGGGCAATCGTAATGTCTACTATTAAAGAATTTACAAATGAGGGGAAACTTTGAGTCACTCAAGTTTAGGCCCTGGGATAGGGATGACAGAGAGTCCACAGGGGCTTGTCACAGCCCCATTAGGTGAGTGGAGTCTAGGCTCCTGTGGGGTTGGTGAGTATACTCCAGCCTCTGGGCAGGGGTGACAGAGAGGGGCAGAGAGGGCAGAGGGGAGGGCCGGGAAGGGGGTTCCTGTTAGACTGGATGCAGATCATAGCCTTTTTGTTTACTGAAGATGGGGTGTTGGGCAGATTCCCGAAACTGGCTGAGCTTCAAGTCTATGAAAAGAGACAAGCTCCTCCTTCTAGGGCTGTTAAAAGACTTCCGTGAAAGAAAATGTGTGAAAATTACAATAACTGACACATTGAAAGAACTCAGTCAATGGTTGCCGTTATTACCATAATGGTTAATAATGATTATTTCCATTTCTCTTAGAATTAGGAAAATGTGGCTTTTATGACTGATTGTTAACCACCATCACTATTTATTTATTTATTCATTTATTTGGTACAGGGTCTCCCTCTGCAGCGTACACTCATAGCGATCCTCTTGTCTCAGCATCCCTAGTGCTGAGATTATAGGCATGTACCACCATGACTGGTTTCAGTGGCCTGCTTGGCGTGGGGACAACATGACATGAGGTATTGAGGACTGAACTTGTATCTTTGAGCTTGCCAGACAGGTGCTTAGACTGCTGAGCTATCTCCCTGGCCCCTTACCCTTTTTAAAAAAATATTCTCATTTTCAGGGATTGTTAACCTGATGTCCAAGAACTCCTTTGAGACCACCGGTAGATGGAGAAGGAAGTTAAATTTGGATGGAAATAAAGAATATCATTGACTTTTAGTAATTTCTGACCAAAAGGTATTATTTCCTTCCATTACAACAGGATACAACAAACTAAGGTCAACAATATTGATCATACTCTGATTTATGGCACAAAATCTGTACGTATTCATATCACATTAAAATTGCTGCAGATACCTCAAACTACCATTTTAATTGCACTTGTACTTCAATGTGCTGTATGTTCTCAGGTGGACTCACTGGACGGCAGTGAGAGCGCAGGTGAGCAGTGTGTGTTTGTCAGCAGATGGGACACAATGGAGCTGGCTGTCAGGACAGCGCTACCACGATTTTAAAAACATTTTGATAAAATATTCCACTATGTTGGGGTTTTAATGATTCCATGTGTTTTATTTTATGTATTTATAAATTATTATGCTGAGAAAAAAATCTGCAGATTTCACCAGACTGCTGGGGACACCACAGTGCAAGAGAGCTTTGAGCGTGGTAGTAAGCAGTGGTGGTGAGCCTGCCGCAGGCAAGCACAGTCCTCTCCTCAGTTCAGTCAGCCAAATCACCCCAGAGGCCGACTATCAGATATTCAGGTTTCATTTCAGTGTTGGCATTTTGAAACATGAAAGTGGGTTTGGGGTTACAGTTTGTCAGTCTGTGCTGAACAGTTCCCCACTCTTGGCTTAGAATGTTCAGGCAAGATCTGCCTCAGGGAGGAGAGCGGCCCTCTCCAGCAGCCAGGGGGCCTCTTTATGAACTTTCTTGTCTATTACCCAGACAATGGATACCCAAAGCGACATTTCTGTGGAGAATTGCCAACAGGTGAGGGAGTCTTATCACTCCCAAAACCTAACTTTGTATACGAAGAGACAAAACATCTCTCTCCTTCCTGCAGGAGTCTGATGCTAAGAGCATCCCTGAGAAATAAGTTACCTAACTGACGAAAGGCCCCAAGGGATCATTCAGCATTGACAACTTATGGATAGCAGAGGAAGGTGGAAGAAGAAAGAATGATGGAGAGAAATCCAGATAGCTCAGCGGACTAAGCACCTGCTTAGGCAAGTGCAGGGACCAGGGTTTGACCCCTGGGCTCACTGAGCCAGCCACTGTGTCTGGGCGTGGTGGTGCATGCCTGTAATCCCAGCACTGGGGAGGCTGGAAACAGGGATGACTACGAGTACAAGCTGTGAAGTGAGACCCCGTGCCAAATACATTAAAAAGGAAAAAAAAAACCAAAAACAAACAAACAAACAAAAAAAACAGAGACAAGAGGCCCTTAGTTTTAGGGGCCATGAGACCTACTGCTGCAGAGGAGGAACATTACACCAAGGACTCTGAAATTAAACAACAACAACATGATGGTACTTGATAGTTTATTTTGTGGTACACGATCAAGTTTGGGGGAAATGTCTCCATGGGCTTTCCACCCTCACCCCCCTCCCATCTCACGATGCTGACCATCTGCTCTAATCCATTTCCCATCTCTTTGCTTGCCCGATTTGCCTGGCCTTTTCCACTTTAAACACTTGATCCTCCTTCGAAGAACAAAAAGCTTTGTACATGTTAAAAAAAAAACAATTAGGATCTGGTAGGACTCACAGCAACTTGTAGCACTGCGTGTTTTGATTCCTTCATCGGGCATGGAGTATTTTCAACCAGGCCTCCAAATCCAGGCAAGAGTTCATGTCACACAGAACTAAAACGGTTCTGAAGGCCCCTGGCTGGAGGTATCCAGGCATACAAATGGGAAACACCATACGAGCAGTGACAAGCAACATCTTTTGGGATCCTTCTTGGTCTTAAATTAGACATCTTTCATTTAAAATGCATACACATATATACAGTTGTAATTGGGGTGGGGTTTTTATCCTAGACATTACAAAGTTTATCTCAGATAAAGCTCAGGCTTGTCAGTCTGTAAATTAGCTCCAGTACTCAGGTTTTTCCATTCCTTAAAAAAAACCCTTTTTTGCTAAGTTCAGATACTGACATGTGAAGATACCAGTCTTTACACAGTTTTATAAAAGTAAAATACGGGGAGTATGATACACTAATACAAAGGTTTACAATAATACGAGCACAATGTATAAATTACAAGGAAGTAGAGGAAGCTTATTGTTCTGTCTTTAGGTGGTTCTTTCAACAGTCATATTGCTGTGAAGAAAATGAAATGTGTGTTAGTGACAATCAGGCTAAAGAAGCAGTGGCATTTCTAACCCTTACACTCCTATTTGAGCAAACACAACTTTAACTTTCCCAGAGCTTTAGGCAACCACACTTAGGGCCTACAGAATGCTTGCAAAATGTTTTCTAAACAAACCAGGCCCATTGTCTTCCCCAGCAAAGGCTGCAAGCTACTGAGGCAGGTTGGCTTTGAGTGTGTTTTCCTGAGGCTTTAATCTCTTGGGGATTTAGAAGCTAATGCCCAGGGAGTTTTGCCCTGTGTGGGTTCAGTGTAGCTAACCTTTCAAATAAAGTGCTGTGGGCTCCCCTACACTCAAAACTCCTGCGCTTTCAAAGTGTCTTTTGTCCTCTAATCGGAGCTAACCAATCTCAGTATCTGGGAAAAGCTAGCCCTACAGGGACTAGGATGGGAACATAGTGTTTTTGCTCCCCAGGTCATGGGAGGTGTCACTCCTTGCCAAGTCCCTGAAGTGTTATGTCTGTCCCCAAAAATGACCCACTGAGTTTAAACTCTGCCTTGTAGGAATTGGAAAGCTAAATATAGACTGTGTTCAGTAATCTTGAAAGAATTTTTCTCTGCCCCTCCCTAAATATGTGGTCTGCAAACAACTCCATACTGATGGTTTCCCACTCATTTTCTTGGAAATTTGGCAGTATCCTAAAGAAAGTATTTATCTTGTTGTACTGATTAACTATACTAAGGAAAACTATATTAACGATATTAGCTTTCCCTCAAAAATTATAGAAAGTTTCCATTTATTTACAGCAAAGTTTTTCATGATAGCAACGAACTTTTAGTTTTCACTGGGTTTTTGTCTCATTATCAGAGTAAGGTAAAAGACCTGGGACTAGAGGAAAAAATGGTTCAGAAAATATAAATGGACAAGTTTCTGTTTGCCTAATCATGTTTGACAGAATAAGAGTGAAAACAAACCACTTCCCAAAACTGGACCAGAGCTGGACTTCCATCAATTCAATAATATATATCTTTTAGGAAGATAAAAAAAAAAAGAACTTTCCCTGCTATGCACAAATGCATATTTCTCTCCTAAATCATATCCTCAGGAAACAAGTGCTTCCTGGTTTTCTTTCGCACTGAAAAGCTTTTCATAACCGCTACTCAAAGGTTACTAGTGCTTCTGCATGCCTGGCTGCTTGGACAGTTTTTGACTCCTTATTAGGAAGGAACCTTAGAAAATTCATCAGAGCAGCAGTGTAGCATACATGCTAAGACCACGAGCTTTGGCATTAAAGCCTGTTACTACCCAATGGGGGGGTCTCCTACATAAATATTTAATTTCTGAATCATAGTGCTATCTGAAAGATGAGTTTAACAGTGTCTGATGTAATTAATGCAATTAACTAGTGCTTGTGTGTTAAGAACAGGAGAGCAGGTAAAGAAGAAGACATCTCGGACACCTCTTGCATCTCTGTAACCAGGGCAGGGCTAGTGGGCTCTATGCTTAAAGTGTCAAACACAGAATGCATCTCTTCATAGTCAACTTCAGAGAACCAAGATAATCCAGTGACGGTGAGACTCAAGCAAGCTTATTAGTGAGGGGAAAACTGAATGGTACCAATGCACAGCCAGAGATGAGGGAAGAATAAATGGTGCCAGTTTAAGCATGGTTGGCTTTGCCATTTTTTTCTTTGATGAGTGGTGCATTAGGACAACTGAAACACAAGGGCCAACCCAGGGCATTTTACACAGGCTCTTACCTGCTGGCGAGAGCAGCAGTAGCCACAAATGCCTCCAAGCAATCCATTTATTACTTGAATGAGACACAAGATGAATTCGATTCCTCCAAAAGCCAAGAGGAGAGAAAACAGAGTTACATTCCATTCCACAATGTGCTTGGGTTCCTTGCACTGGGACCAGGTGGAACTATCCAGAAGGTATCTGTGGATACAAAACATAACTTCTGACATATGATGCTCCTGAGGGGATATATCACAAGATGCTTTTTGGTGTGATCATTTTTATTCAGAAATAAAGGAGATTGATTAGTTTAATATCCTTTGTTTGATTTTCCCAGAACATACCATTCCACAAAATAGAGAAATATAACTCAGATTTTACTATAGTGATGAACATGAAATTTTAAAAAATAAAATGTTTAGAAGAACATAGTAGCCAACATGCTTATAATCCCCACACTCAGAAGGCTGAGGCAGGAGGGTCCCCATAATTTCCAGGCCAGCCTAGGCTATAGAGTGAGTTCAAAGCCATTCTGAACTACACAATGAAATACTATCTCAAAAACAAAAACAAAAACACTTAAAACTTTCAACTCCTAATATAGGATTCTGTGCTTAGAAATCCTCACCTTAGAATGATGTTTTATTCCCTAGATGCATAAATTACTGTAGACAAAAAATAAAAGTACAAACTGTATTTGTGCCATGTTTAAGGTAAAATTCATGTATGTGTGGGGGTGTGAACTAAGAATATACATGGAAAAGTAAAATTTAATTATGTATTAAGATAGCAGAATTGAGAATTTTTTTTACCTGGTTTCCCAAATGTATTGTTGCTTAATTGTTATCTGTATGAAAGGTGGGACCTTGTAGACAATGTTGAATGGCTATTTAGAAGCTACAATCCCTTTATATTAGTTCTTTTTAAGCTTTAGACTATTTCATTAAAATGTAATTCATTCTTTTTGAAAATTATTCAACTTCTGCCAAGTGTGGAGATTCAATGTGCTAGAGTTTTCAGCTGAGACCTTTTGAACAAATCATTTTTTTTTTATTAAAGAATAAGTTATTTTGCAACAGGAAGCAGAAGGATTAAATCCAACTACTTGGAAACATTTTTACTTTTATGAGGTACCCATGCATCCATAATGGCATGAAGCACATGACGTTTGCTCATTCAACAGAGATTACTCAATTCTATGCATGAAATCCACGTGGAGTCAGAGCTGGGGACACAGCGGAGAATGAGGCCCTGGCTCTACCCCAGAAGGACAGAGCATGCACATGCACTGAACACATTTTCAAAGTAATGGAATGACAAATAACAACCTGAAGCCACTTTGAAATATTAACACAATGTGATAAGATCATATGTAATTGCACATGTACATGGCCTGAGACAATTGCTAAATGTACGGATACTTGTCTTGTCTGAAAGAAGTTACCTCTGATTCCTTTCCTAAAACTTCAGCCCTTTGGTACAGCCTCCTATTCTTAGAATTGTATTAGTATTTGTCAGTTATGCCAAACCATGGGCTGCCTTTTGGCAGAGTCACGCCTGCATGTAACATACTTTGATTATTTCCGCTCTCCTATTACTCCATGCCTGTCCCTCCTCTCTCCCTGATCCTCTTTCTCCTCTCTAATAGTCTCCCTTTTACTTTCCCCTCTTTTTTAAATCTCTCTTTCTCTTTCTTTTTACCATTTGATTCTTAATGAAATAGACTTTAATCATATGGGAAAATCTAGGATTGACTTAACTCCACAAAGAAGCCTGGCACAATCTTCTTATCATTTCTTGTTGCCTCAGTAGAACAAAGGGACTTGGAATTAGAGCCCTAACTTTGAAAGAGTTCATTAAGCCATCTAGAGATCCATTCTTACGGTTAAAAATGTTCTTTTACAATTTCTCTCCCTCTGGTCCTGCCCTCTGCAAGTCAGTGGAGCACAAATCTGTCTATTTTCAGATCACAATGTCAGAAAATTTTTTGACTCCATGTGACTATAGTGAGAGCTAATCCTACCTTGAAATCCCTGGCCAAGTTCAGATGAAGGGTGATGGAGAAGGAGGGGAAGGAGGGAGAGGAGACAGAAGCGAGAGGAGGGAGAGGAAAGAGAGGAGGGAGGAAGAAGAGGGGGAAGGGAAGAGGAAGAGGGAGAGGAGGGAGAGGAGGAAGAGTTTCTTACAAAGCTAGAGCAGATAACGGGAGAGGTATGTAAGCAGCTACTAAAAATGTTTAATGATACAACTCCCTGCATTCTTGGTACCTAAATTATGACTTTTTAAAAAAATGTATTTGATACAGGGTCTCACTGTGCAGTTAGGACTTATAGTGTACCTTCAGTTTTCAGCCTTTCCAGCTCTGGGATTATAGGAATGCACCACCATGCCCAGTCTTATGGCTGGCTCAGTGTGCCCAGGGGCTGGGCCAGTGTGGCATGTGGTGCCAGAGATCAAACCTCCATCCCTGTCTGGGGATCAAATCTTGGTCCCTGTGCTTGCCTAAGGAGGCACTTAGTCTACTGAGCTATCTTGCCGGCTCTTAAATTAAGACATTTAAGAGACAGATTCATGCAACAGTTTTGTATGTTTGTGCATATGTGAATGATAATTTTGTGGTAGTGTATTCAGTACTGACAATTGTGAACACTAAAACTTTAAACTCCTGAAGTGCCACTTTTCCTTCAGAGGTACCATTAGCAGGTAACATTAACACCTAACAGTGGCAGTGCTCACAGAGCATTGGCCTCTGCAGAAGCGCCCCATGTAGCTCATTAATGCTTATGACAGCTGCCTTTGATATTTTATGGAAAAGGGAACACAATTGCAGAGAGGTCCATTCACCTTTTCCTCATCTCATGGGAGAAAATGTGTGTGTGTGTGTGTGTGTGTATCCAACCTCATGTACACTACAATTCATGGAGGCGGATACTCTGAATAACATGTGTATTAAAATTCATTATATTATTTTCCTTCATGAATCTCAAAACTGAACCTTTTAAAATTCAACTTTAGAAAACATTCTCTCAGGCTTTCACAGAGAGCACAGTGGCCAAGCAATGGCCATGACTCATCC
>NDGM010981164.1:0-10154 GCA_002564305.1 Octomys mimax | reverse complement strand
AAGAGTTGTTCTAATAGTGTTTGTGGGCAGGATATCATGTCTGCATCTTGTACTATGAATAACCACAATATGCAAGACAACAATATGCAATATATTAATTATTGAAAGCGTCCTACTAACCAGTTTTGAAACTGTCTCATTGTTATTTGTTTCTCAATAAAATTATTAAATTAAATAAAATTAAGAAGGGGAAAATTTTTGAGGTGGGTTAATGGCGATATGTGTTTTTTTGTAATAAAGTCTTAAAATATTCAAAAAATCATGAGTCCTATATGCCTTGCACTCCGCAAGGCTGAGGGGGACGAAATTTCAAGCATAGCCCAGAAAATTCAGCAAATTAATGAGACTCTATCTCAAAATGAAAGGGGGGGATGGGTATGGAGCTCAGAATGTAGACCCTTGGTTCAGTTTAATCACCAGTGCCACTAAAAAAAATCCCAAATTACAAAACCCCCATAAGTAATATTCAAGAAATGAATCAAATAAAGTAAATCAGAACTAATTTTTAGTATCCTTCAATCTTCATAGTGTGACATTTGAAGAAATTACGTATTTTAAATATCAATTGCAGAAAGTTGTTAGTAGGATTCCTGGGACTGATACTAAAGTCGTATGAGCAGAAATGTGCTTTTCTACAACACCTGCTCAGCTCAGTAGATCTTCCAGGTCGCAGAGGCAGGCATAGTAACAATTAGGTCATAGAGTACATTCTTTTGGATGCCTACAAAGCAGTTTTATAAGTAAGAAGGCAACTCAGTTATCAGAAGTATAACTGTGTTTAAATTTCATCTGATATTGAACTTATGCAACCACTTAAAGCCTTGTTCAATTTAGGGAGAGCAGTTTGTGGAGAATGACCCATAGACCATGGTACTTAACTTGATAATACATTAATTTTAAAATTGCATATTCTGTGATATGTCTGTGAGTTAAAAAATAATACGTTTCTGCCTCCCTATACTATAAGTACTGGGAAAGTCATATATACAATATATACATTTGTACATGTTGTATATGATATACAAATATAAATATAAATGCTAGTGTCTCTTTTTAACACAAACGTCACTTACAGACCTATCAGGGCCAAGTCCACACTTTCGTGTGTGGTCTCCCTGCTCCCTGGGAACCACACAGAGCTACCAGGCGCACGACACATGCAGCCTGAAGGCTCAGCCCGGGCCCTCCACGCGTGCCAGGGTGCTGCAGCTCCTGCGATGAATCAAGGTGTCTTGGTCCATTTTCATTTCATCTTCTAACAACTCAGAGCTAAGATTATATGTTTGATAGCATCATCTGGAGCTGTAGTCAGGCAGAAGTCCGGAGAGAAAAGAGAAAATGCGCTCCCGTAGCTGAAGCGCCACTTTGTTTTCAGACCAGACCACTTAAAATCTCCCTGGAAATGAGACAAGGGCAAGGGCTTGGCCTGGCCCAGAAAAAGCCTCCCCTTCAGAATTCTTCTCTTGCACAAGTTGGCCTGGGCCTGGCCTTCTCCCCGGCTCTACTCCTTCCACTACATCAAGTCATTAGTGTTACTTTCCTGGTAGAAAGTTAATTTCCCGCTTGGTATGGGATGATCTAATTCCTACATGCAGCTGGGGAATAAGGCAAAAAGATTGTGAAATTTCAGGAAAGAAAAAGTATGAATCAAGGTCTTTGTGTAACACAAGATAGACAAAGGGAAATTTTCTCGAGCTCACTTAAAGTAAGCCACCTATTTACAAAATGTAATCTTTAATTTTTTCTACTTAAAATCACTTACTGCCAGTATAATATTTTTGACTTTACAACTTTCTCTAGGTCACTAGTGTAAAGGAAGGAAAATTAGAATTTATTTTGCTCTGATAAATTCTCAAACTTTATTCATCTTAATGGATTTTCCTAAACAACAATTCAAAGTGATGTCAAAAGCTAAGTTAGTTTTGTGACTGTTGATGAATAATTCAAGTATGCAAGGTTAAGAAAAAAAAACATGACTGAGTCCACACATCCGTCACTTTTTAATGGATTGTGTTAGTGAGATCAGCGGTTAATATAACTCAGAGAGACCCAGCTGCCTAAGGATTTCTTCATTGATTTCAAATGAATTGAAACTTTGATCCATTACAGCGTTCAGGAGAAGCCATTATTATACATGCTCAGTAGCTACATTTTGCAAATGTTAATTTCTCAGTTATATTAAAATCAATTTCCTTAAATAGCAAAAGGCACCAGAGTGAAAGAGAAACCATGAAGACAATTTTTTGTTCTTGGGCATTTTGCTGTATTATGAGTCTATTAATTTTCCCAACCAGCAGGAAGAGAATTAGAAAAATTCAAATATTATCACAAACAGGATATTAGAAGTCAGCCCTTCAGTAAATTTTTAACTCTCAGCAATACATTGCTCAGCTATTTAAATTTCCTGGAAATATTTATTTTCAAGAACTCCTATCCTTTACACTGACCACCTAGTTTTCAGGTAGGAACAAAGGAAATGATCCGTCTTAAATTTATTCTGTCCTTTGATGTGTGACAGAATAGTCTGCAGGAAAATTGGACATCTTCTAAATGGATTTTACTTCATATCACATCACTTGCAACTGTTATTGTATATTAATTTAATCTTGAAACAGTTTGATAATGTCAGAAATAATTGATATAGAAGTTGATTATAGACATCAGTACCACTCCCATCAGAGGAAACTGACTAGCTTGGAATAAAGCATCATAAATAATGGAAACTCGGATGCTGTTTAGGGATGATGCATTTTTGTTTTTAAACCAAGAAAAATAATGATGCAATGTAATTGCTTTCTTATCCAAAACCTGTATAATCGTCACAGGTAGACTTTCTGGTATTATTCCAGGTATTGTGTTACATTGCCAATGTAACAAAAAGCAAATTTTTCATTTCTTAATATTTGTTTTCCATTTCTTTTGAAATTAAGGACATGACAAATTTTGTATTAGCATTGAATGTCTTTCACTTGATCAATATGACTTTCTCCTTTAATAAATACACCTATGCAGTGATATCAATTTATCACAGTTGAACGTTTATTTTGTATTTCAGCATCTTTCAACACTACAAGCTGTACGAGTTTATGTTCTACTGTACCAGAGAAGAAATCGTGATAGGGACTGAGGTAAGTAATTTATATATGAACTTATTTTTGTGGCTGGCTCAGCCCGCCCTGGGTGTGGGGCTGGTGCGGCATGTGGTACCGGACGGGATCAAACCACAGTCCCTGCACTTGCCTAAGGTTGCCTAAGCAAGCATTTTAGACCACTGAGTTATTGCGCCAGCCCAGTAATTTATTTAGAATGAACCAATTAAGAAGAATCACTTAATTCATGCTGATCAGCATCTGGACGTTTAACTGCTTAAAGCAAATTCTTGTCAGGATTACTCAAGTGTTAATATCACCAACTAGTAGTTTGCAAAAAGAATAATTATGTAAAGTGAGCTTTGGATTAAGAAAATAAGCTGCCTTTTGGCATGAGAATCATTGTTAATCACATATGCTTTTAGACTTTATGGATTACTTGACAAAGCTCAATTGAGTAGGGTACATATGTCTCCATACAAATAAAAGCAGGAAAAAAGAGATAAATTAATTTGGTTGCATCTCATAATCTCATATTTATTTTTAGTCTACGCATTTCCTAAGGTCTAATTCAAGTCCTACTTCCTCCCTGAAGCAAACCTACCTTAACTACATGCATACTAAGCAAAGGGTTGGGACAAACAGTCAACTTCGTCTATGGCTTTATTTTAGTTGGTCTCTTCTTCATGAATTTTAGTACTGTTACACAATAAGCATACAGCTGTGCTCTGTTACATGGTTTTCTAATTTTTTTTCCTATAGATTGATATGTCCATGGAACTCACAAGTAGTTTTTCCAAAGCAAGGGTCATCTGCTACTTTTCTTTGATGAGCAGCAGCTTACAACACCAGACTGGAAACAGTAGCTCCTCAATTAATACTAGATAAACTATTCAGTGACCATGCCCAGAACAAGTGTTCTATGACAAGTGGTCTACCTAGAGACACTTTGGCACAGCATTATATAGAAGTGCATATCTGCAATTACTAGAAGTCAATACTGAGTAGGATTTTAAGAAAATTAAAGCTGCTATAAAAAGTTATCCTTTGGGTTCGCAATCACTTTATGCGACTTCATTGCCTTGTGGAACTATCAGCTATAGTAGGATCATTATCAGAATTAAATAGTCAGTAGGATGATATTTACATTATCTTGATAATCTTCCAACATTAAGCAAGGGATGAAAAGCCACAACTGTTCCTCCTTCAGATGGTTATTCTGGGATTTATAAATTGCTTACTTCAAAAATACCTCTATTACTGCTGTCCTCCACTGAGTACCTATCAAATAGAGATCTCTTAAAACTAAGTGGTATGGAAACAGAGTCCTTCTTGCTTTAGATTTTCCTTGAAATTTCTTCTCTGCTGATTTTTTTACCTCTCATTTAGATTAGGCGTCACTGGACAATGTCTTACTGCACATGTTCCCAATTCAAATTATATCACACCGGGTGGCAGTGTTGGGACAAGCCTTACTTCATCCACTCAGCATCATTTGGGAGGGTGACAGTGGCTTCAGCAGCAAAGGAACTGGATATTTAGAATCATCAAGAACAATTTCAAAGCTCCCTTCTTCTTTGTTAGTCAAATAATGCCCTTCTTCTATGTTGTAAGGCTATTTTTAGATGACATTTGTGCTTATGGAAAGATAAATTAGATGGAACAGACAGAGATTGGCTCTTTTATTTTCCGCTGTCTTCTGCATTTTCCCCCGGCTGAGCAGAGCCAAGAAAACATTTTTAAGGACAGGATCTTGGGTCTTCAAGAATTAGGTCTTCAAGAATTGGGTCTTCCAGAATTTAAAAGGTTAACATTAACAAATGTGAATATTATTGCTGTAGTGTCTTATGGAGTTTTAGAAGTGTCTGATCACTTTTGTTGCAAATATCTGCTTTGTAATTATGAACTGTGGAGGAGTCTGAAGCCGGCTCCACTCATGTGATTTTTAATGTCTATCTCAGTATTTTTTTTTTTTTGGTAACCAAATATGGGCCACATGACATCCATATAAATATTTCGCATTTAACTCTCAGACAAGCATTCAATTTAGAAAACATTAAAACAATTTAGTTTCTTTCTTAACTGTAGATATGTAATTAGCAGAAAACATAAATTCCCACTGTTCATACAGGTCTCTTGTTCATAAGTGAAAACAGAATCATAAATAGAGCATCTTTTTCTTAGTTGTTACTGAATAACATGTCTGGGTCATTGTGATCAGTGGCTGCTAACATCCCAGAAGAGAGAAACCCAGCAGCACGTGCCACCTAATAAAATGAAAGCTATCTGTCTTAGTTACCTTTTTTATGCCTGAGATCAAATACCTGACATCCAACATTAAAAGAGGAAAATTTGGGCTGGGGAGATAGCTCAACATCTAAGCACCTGCCTGGCAAACCCAAGGACCCAGATTCAATCCCTGGTACCACATGCTGTGCCAGCCCCATGCTAAGCTGACCCTGAACCTGGGCATGGTGGTGCATGCCTGTAATCCCAAACTAGTAAGGCTGAAACAGGAGGATCACCAGGAGGCTGAGCTGTATAGTGAGATCTTGTACCAAATAGATAAATAATTTTTTTTAAAAAGAGGAAAAGTTTGTTTAGCTCACAGTTTAAGGTTTTGGTACATAGTTGCCTGGCACAAAGACAGGGTGGCAGGGCAGACAGACAACACAGGAGAAATAGTTGGCCTAAAGCAAGCAGGCAAGAGCACATTCACCCTCGTTCTATCCCTTGTATTTTAAGCAGAACCCTTACCATGGGGCAGATGTGCCATGCACATCCTTAGTCCCAGCCAGAAGTGTGCCATACAAGGCTGAGGACTGATTTAGGCACCACACAACTTTGATCTCAGCACTACACACTGTAGATCCACCCGCCTCTGCAAAGCCTCACCCCTGTGATGCATGAGGCTTTGTTGGATGACTTGGCACGAGCCATGATGCCATCTATGAATTATTTTTGCTAGACATTTGAAGTGGGCCATCCTCTGGCTGCTCTCTAACACTAGCTTCTCATTCACTTAAAATACGGAAGCTAGAGGAGCATGGTCAGATGATCCCAGCAGCGAAATTAGGAATCCAGACTGCAGGAGATTCTGTGAAACGGATTATATGGAATTTTCAAGAAATAAATTACAGGGTAGTAAAATGAAGTATGTAAAATTGAACCTATAGATTGGACTTGAGTTCCATTGCAGTGTAGGTGTCTTACTTGGCATCTATGCCATGGTTTGGATATACTCTGAGTGCATCCCCTGAAAGTTCGCGTATTGCAAGCTTAAATCCCAGTTTGGTGATGCTGACACTAATTGAATCTTTGAGATCTGGTGCCCACTGGATGGTATAGGGGGAATGACCTCAGAAAGGATTCCCCCTTAGACCACTGAAGCCATGTCCTTAAAAAGGAGCGCCTTCACGGTCATCAGGGACATGCCCGTAGCCAGGATTACAGACCTCCAACTTGTCTCTAGCTTCCTGTTTCAGGATGTGACTTCCTTCCCCCCTCAGCACACACTACTGCCACTGTGACACTAGCTACCATCCCCCAAAGGTCCTCGCTATGGTGGACACCGCACCCTTTTGTCTCCAGAACTGTGAACTAAATAATCCCCTTCTTCTTTACAAAATGAGCCCGCCTCAGATATTTTCTTATAGAAATAAAAGATAATAGAGTAATAACTGCAAACAAACAAACAGCCAAATAACCCAAAGCACAAACACAGAATAGTTATGATACAAGAAGATATTTTTGCATACTGGCTATGTATTTGATCATGATGTCAAACTAATTGTTGGAAATGTGAACATGTTAAGTTGCATGGCAAAAGGAACTTTACAGATTTGATTAAGTAAAAATATTTGATTGGGGGAATTATTGTGGATCACAGAGTGAGTTCAGTGTAATGGTAAGCTTCCCTATTTAAAAAAATGGTAAGGCACGAGTGGAGAGAGAGAGGGAGAGAGAGAGAGAGATTTGAAGACAGCTATACTGTTCAACTTGCAGAAGAAAAAGAGGCCACTAATTTATTAAATATCTATGTCAAAATTCAGCCTATTATTGTTCATTTTTAAATATTAAATTTAAAATTAAACTAATGTGTGTGTGTGAAATTTTATTACATGATATATAGAAATGTTTAGGGAAGCAACATTTAAAATCAGTTGGGATACAACTTTGACTTTTAAAAATTTAGACTTCTACCATATAACAAATTTTAAAATGAATCCATTTTATTCAGCGAGCCCTTTCTGATAACAGCAAATGGCAATTAGCCAGCACAGTCACCGAGAATGACTAGAAAAGCTAAACAACATATTTTTGAAATCTTACATGTGTGAAAGTTCAGCCAACAAAGCTAAAAGAATTATGAGTCCAAGAGGTAGACTAGGCCTTTGGCAATAGCTTCTACTTGTAATTATCTAGCAGCTGAAGAAGTGTGGCCAAGCGACTTAGAAACCAAGAATTAGAGCTTTGATAGATACGTGGAGCTACAAGAATGAAAATCTGAAGGGAAGCAACGTACAGTAAATAGCAAAACTTGTATGTCAGACTCCAAAGGATCATCTTGTGAAAAATAGCGGCACTCATCTGCCCCACCTTCAGTTTCAGATTACCTCAGTTTTCAATGAATTTAACTGTGTGTAATGCTAACCATTTCTAAAGTAAAGTATAGTTATGCCACACTCCAAATTATATTGACACTTGTTTATAACCAATGTCTGTTATATAATAAAAAGTATTAGGCACACAAAAATAGGAACAGTGCTGCTCCTGCCCCTGGACAGCACTGAGAGGGCCACTGAGACTGGGCATGGTGGCATACACCTGTAATCCCAGAGTTTAGGAGCCTGAAAACAGGAAGACGACTACAAGTCCAATCTGTGGAGTGAGATCTTATAGACCCTGTACTAAATATATAAAAAAGTAGCAACAGACAAATACTTCATATGATTAAGTAATCATTAAAATAGTTGTTCTTGAGGAAAAACAAATATTCTTGGAAAAAATATAAAATGTTAGATTTCAGTAAAGAATAAGAATTTGCTTTAAAATATTAACTGGAAATTCTGGAGCTGAAGAAAGTAATTGAAAATAAGATCCAGTAGATGTGGCTAACAACCAATTAGTCACAGTCAAGAAGAAAGCTGGTAAGCACCAGTATAAGCCAAAAGAAAGACATGAAAACCAAACACAAGTATGCAAAAGTATGGTGAACGAGAAAAGGAGTGTAAGAGGTTATGGCTATAGTGGAAAAGTGTGGCAGAGATAATCACCAAGAGAAGACAGAAGTAGCTTTTTAAGAGTAGATTTTCCAGAAATGTCCAACATTCAAGTGTAGATTCAACATTCTCTGAAGTACCACTCTGAGTAAATCTACACATAAGTAGATGTTATGGATTGTGTCTGTGTGTCCCCCCAAAGCTTCATGCAGTCATGGGGCAGCTTCTGGAGTCTGTGGCTGATCTTTGATCCAATGCTGGGGTTATGGGTGTGAGTGTCCAGGACAGATACACTGCATTAAAATGTAAGAGGGGAGAGAGGCCAGCTAGCTGCCTGAGCTGCTGCCACTCCTTTTGCCCTTTGACCTTTGCTGCTGCCATGACTGGTTGCTCTCTGCCAGAGAGAGGAGGAAATGTCCTCAACACCACCAGTCATCAGGGGCCCTCAAGTCAGATCTCCAGTGAGATACCATCTCACCTTGGTAGGCACGGCTGTTCCTAAGACCAAAAATAACAAGCATTGGTGAGGATGCTGGGAAAAGAAATCCTTATGTGCCCTTCTGCCTTGAAGCCAGCTGAGTATGGCCTGAAACCTCCGCTGGCTGTGAGCTAAATTAACCTATCCTTCTTTCATTTTGAGTGCGGTTATTTTGTCCCAGCAATGAGAGAAGAGTAACTGAGACAGAATAGCATAATAAAATTTCTGAAAACAAATTTTAAAGCCAGATATGAAAGTAAAAGATGTTCTTTTCAAGGAAGCAACAGAAAAATCGACTGACAAGTGACTTCTCAACAAAAAATGAGATCCAGAAGACGAGGGTATAACTTCAGCTGTTTTAAGAAAACACAGTTATGCCTCAGTTCATGAATTTCATTTGTTCCACAATTCTAGCAAAGTCAGACGTGCTGATGATTTTTTGAGGAAAGATGACTGGGGTCATATGTCAAACTATTGAGAGCCAGGGAGATAGCTCAGTAGAATAAGCACCTGCTTGGCCCTGGCAAGCACAGAGTCATGAGTTCAACCCCCAGTACCAGAGAGAGAGAGAGAGAGAAAGAGAGACAGACAGACAGACAGAGAGACAGAGAGACAGAGACAGAGACAGAGACGGAGATGGAGACGGAGACAGAGACAGAGACAGAGAGAGTTTATAAACAGAAATAGAAAAAAATCCAGATGCTTCCATTTGTGAACCATACTGTTCACAAAAGAAAGTATTGTGAACCAAGTTATTGCTATAACTGCCTACGTACAATCATGGCATGCAAAAATACCCTTGAGAATAAAAATTTTAATGAATACGCTGTCATACAAGGAAAAAATAAGAACAGAAAATATAAACTCTAAAACTTCAATAGCAGTAAAATAAGTAACTCAATATAAAAACAGGTAGTGGGCCTACACTACCTGTATATTTCTCCAAAGAAATATACAGAGGGCCAGGAAACTCGTGGAAACGTCTGCAACACCACCAGTCCTCAAGGGACCATAAGTCGGATCTCCAATGAGATACCATCTCACCTCAGTAGGCACGGCTGTTCCTAAGACCAAAAATAACAAGTGCTGGTGAGGATGCTGGGAAAAGAAATCCTTAGGTGCTGCTGAGAGGAGGCAGAATAGTCTAGAGAGCATACAAAACAGTGTGGAAGTTCCTTGGAAATTAAAAATAGAACCATTATGTCATGAAGCAATTTCTAGCTTGTTGGCAACCTATTTGAGACCCCTCTTGTCTCTCAAGAGCTATTCCTTTTTTTTTTCTTTTTTCTTTTTTTTGGTCGAACTAGGGATTGAACTCAGGCCCTTGAGCTTGCCAGGCAAGCACTTATTCTACTGAGCCATCTC
>NDGM010981159.1:0-10414 GCA_002564305.1 Octomys mimax | reverse complement strand
TAATTTCCAAATATTTTCAAGACCAATATCAGAAATTATGATTTCTAATTTATTTTATTGTTATCAAACAGCATGCTCTGCACAGTTTTAATCCTTTTAAGATTAGAGACTTATTTTGAGACTCATTTTGTTGAGTTGAATACGATGCATCTTATCTATGAAGAGGTGTGTTCTAATATTGGTGGATTGCTCAAAATATCAATTGTGTTAAATGGGTTGATGCCTATACTGAAGTCTGCTATCTTCTTGCCATTTCCTTTTATATTTTTTATATCAGTTACTGAGAAAGAAAGATTGGAATCTTCCCAATGTTACTATATGCTTGTCTGTTTCTCATTTTTTGCCTTTCAATTTTTGCTTCATGAATTTGGAACCTGTGGGAGGGATTTAAAATTTAAAACGAGGGATTTAAATTTAAAATTTAAAATTTGATGAATTGTCCTCTTTATCCTTGGGAACATCGCTCATTAACCCTGTCATATTCTTTATTCTGAAGTCCATTTTTTTATTAATGATTACAGCCAGTCCAACTTTTTTATTAACATTTTCACAATAAATTTTCCATCTTTTTATTCTGACTTTCTACTTAAAGAGATTTCTAGTGAATAAATCTCACTTTTTGAGATACTTACAAGAGTGACCTTTCAACTTGAATGTTTAAACTCCATTTAACTGAACCCAGCAATATTGTGTGGCTTCAATCTGCCATCTAGCTATTTGACTTCTATTTGTCTCATCTGGTTTTTGTGCCTTTTTGTCTTTTCCTACCCTATTTTGGATAGGACTTTTAAAAATTATTTCATCTTATTTTGACTACTGGATTACTAGTCTGTCATTTAATTTAACATAATTTTGATTTTAGTGGTTGCTCTAAGGTGTGCAAAGTACAACCCACAGTCAAATTTGTCCCGCTACCTGTTTTAATAAAGCTTTATTGAGATATAATCTCCTTTTCTTATTTACATGTTGCCTGTTTTCCTCTATCCTGCTGATGTTTTATGATGCAGTACAGAGTTGAACAGTACCTGTGGTGGATTGCCAACTGGTGATCCACTTGTCACACGCAGCTGAACTAATCTAGCATGGTGCTGGGTGTAGGAGGCTCACCTCAGGACTGTTGCCAGCAGCATGTGAGGCAGAACCAGGGAAGCTGCTGAGATGCTGTTAGAGAAGCTGTTTGGAGAAGCTGTTGGGGAGCTATTGGAAGCTGTTGGGCTATTGTGCTAGAGAAACTTGTCATATTGTTTTGCTTAATGAATTTGGATATTCTCATTGGAGGAGGAGCTCTGGACCTCATTGTCACTGAGAATGGCTACAGTTCACTTTGGAGGAGCTCTGGTCCTCACCTTGAGCATCATTTCCTGACTCCAGAGGGGAAGATGGTACACTGCTCAGCCTCCTAGAGAAGCTTATCATGTTGGCTTTCCTGATGAGAACTCAGCTTTCCTCAGCTCCTGGAGGAGCTTGGGACCTCATTGTTGCTAAGAACAGCTGTAGTACTTTTCAGGGGGTTCTAGTGCTTACCCTGAGCATTGCTTCCTGGCTCCAGTTCAGGTCTCTCAGCCTGCTAGCACAGATCCTTCACCCTGCTATTATAGACTGCTTAGCTTCCACCACTGACCTTTGGGCTTTCCCAGCACAGATCTGTGAAGCAGGCCTGAGTGAGACATTGTTGTGGGCTCTAGGCCTCGAGTAGGACTTGGGGGAAGCATTGTTATGAATTCTAGGTTTCAACTGGACTCATGCAGGATATTAGGATTCAGGCCCCCAGATGGATTCTTTGGTCTTTAGTATGTGGACAGATTTCTTGCACTTTTGGTATATGATTCTTTGCGTGATTCATTTTAAAACAATCTTATAAAAAGTGTCCTGTATTGTACTGTTCCCCTTGTAAAATCCCAACCTACAACAATATCCTATAAAACTCATGATGCAGATCAAGTTGACAAGCTCTGAGGGTCAGTGAAATAGCTCAGCAGACTAAGCACCTGCTTAGGCAAGTGCAGGGAGTGGGGTTCGATCCTCTACACCACATGCTGCCTGGGAACGCTGAGCTGGCCACCAAGACCAGGCAGTGCATGCCTGTAATACCAGTATGGGGAGGCTGAAAATAGCAGCATCACTACGAGTCTGAGCTGACTACAAGGTCAATCTTCTTATATCAAAACACAAATACTGAAATATAATATACTTCCACTCCCCCTTGTACTACCTTTTACTTCTACCCATTACAAACTTACAAAATAAATTTTTATTATCTTCTCTTTTGAGTCAATTTTTAAAGATGTTAAGAAATAACAAATATTTTATACCTCCCTCACATGTATCCTATGTTTGCTCTGCTTTTCCTTTCTTTTCTACATCATCTAAAAATGTTTCCCATCTCTGAAATCTTCTCTCTAAAAGTTAGCATGCTGTATTTTTTATAGTTTAAACCTACTGGCAACAAATTTTCTCATATCATATTCTAGGTTAATGTGTGTGTGTGTGTGTGTGTGTGTGTGTGTGTGTGTTTTAATTTTAGGGAAGGGTCTACAGGGAGTTCAGGAGCTTACTATTAGATCACACTCATAGTGATCTGCCTGTTCACAGCCTCGCAAGAGCTGGGATTACAGGTATGTGCACCACTACGCCTAGTCCCAATTGCCTTCTCAGTGCACCACAGGGGTAGAGCTGGCACGGCAGTCCTGGGGATCGAACCCGAGGCCCTGCACATGCTTGCAGGTGCTTTAATCCACTGAGCTATTTGGCCTGCCCTCTAGGTCAATGTGTGTTTTTGTGGTTCTTTCATTTGATACATTATAATGGTCTATGTGTCTTTGCATTATTTCAGATGAAAAGTCTGTTCTTGTTTATGTTTCCTCCTCTGTACTAATGGATCTTTTTTTATTATTATTACTTTTAATACCTCTTTCTTTACCACACACTTAAAAAGCTTGGTTGAGATGTGCTCTGATAAACTTTTCATTATCCTGAGGCTAAATGAATACACATTTTTAGCAAAAATAGAAATTGCCAGCCATTATGTTTTCAAGTATTTCTATTTCCACTTGCCCCAGCCTCTCCGTCTGGATCTCTATGTTAACCCTTTCAAGTTTCCTTTCCTATTGTCACCTCGAATACATCTGTTGTGCATATTTTTGAATCTTGTTTTCTATGTGATTCATTTGAATAGCTTTCATTATTATTAATCTTCAAATTTATTGATATTTTCTTGTGTAATACATAATAAGTTCTTAATCTTTCCAGAGAAGTTTTATGAAAATGTATATTGTGTTATTTGAATCTCTAAAAGTTTCATTTTGCCTTTTTAAATACAAGATACTCCATTTCTTTCCTTACTACATTTATATTTAATGTTCGCCTTTGGTTCTTTCAATATAATTTAATTTTTTTTTCTTAAAATCTTTGCCTGCTGATTCTGTCATATTTTTCATCTGTTTCTGTTGACTTATCTTTCCTGATTATAGAACATAGTTGTCTTCTTTGCCCCATCTGACAAAATTTTATTAAGTAACAAATTTCGGGTTGAGTCTCCAGGTTTTGCTCTGGTCTTTTAAAAAATGTTAATTTTTGTCTGGCAGACAGATAAATAACATGATGGGGGGTTTAATCTTTTGAAGACTTGTTTCTAAGATATCTAGGACCCAGTTTGAGAAGGCTTCACTCTAGGGCTAACTTAACTCCACTCCTGAGGCAGGACACCTGTGGGTCTACTGAAAGTCCCAGATAATCTGTGAGGACTTTCCATCCTTGTTGGTTAGATACAAATGTCTCCCAACTCTGAGCTCAACGAATTGCTCAGCCTAAACCCCCTTATCTGTTGCCTCGTTTAATGTAGTCTTATGATCCATCAGAAAGTTCTATATGTGATTTAGTATTCATCATGGACTCGAAGAACTCCGTTGATGTGCAATTCTCTCTCTGAAATTTCCCTTCACAGTTTAGATAAGCTTGCATGGTGGTTGATACATTGTGTCAACTTGAGATGTGAAAGCTTGGGTGGATCTGAAAGCTTGCCTAGGTCTGCTTGTTGATTCCACACCCTGCAGGTGGGGGACCCCACCCTAGGGCAGAGAGGACCCGCCCCAGAGTGACTCAGCATGAAAATGATATATAAAGGAGTTTTTTAAAAAAAACATTTCTGCATCTCACCTCCAGGGAGGAGTTCTGATCTTCCCAGTGGAGCCCTGGTCTTCGCAGTCAACATAGGGAAGAAGAGAGAGGGGCTTGATGTATGCCGCAGATGCTGTGCCTCCTCTGTGCTTCATTATTTTCTGCTGCCATGATCTGCTGCCATTTGCCTTGGAGCTGGCAAAATCTTGACTAAAATTTCCACTAACTGTGAACTAAATAAACCTTTTCTTCATTTTGGGTGTTGAAGCAATGAGTGAAAAGTAACCAAGCCACCTTGGAATCCTACAACTGCAATCTCTATCTTCTCTACTTATACCAGTGTGCCCTGTGTAGGGTTCCTTATCCGCCACTGAGGTCCAGAATGTGATTCCAGACAGCTAGCCAAGTGTACTTCCCTTGCCTCCCCACTCTTAGGAATCACAATAATGAACTGTCTGTGTCCAGTCTGTAACAGTTGTTCATGGTTTTTTGTTTTGTTTTCAGTTTTCTTATTGTGTATGATAAGGGAGATGTCTAGGCCCTGTAGCCCTATTATGGCCTCAAGTGAAAATTCAGTAATTTCATTTGTCTTGGTCCATCACAGAAAAATGACAACTTCAGGTATAAACTGAGAGAGTCAACCATGGTATTCTGTGTTAGTAGGAGTATGGTGTTTAAGACAGGAGGTGATCCGCCCATTGTCCTCCACTCACAATTGCCCATTTGTGTGCTTATTTATCCTATGAGTATGCTTTTAGCATCATCATGGTCAGCACCTGCAGTCAGCACTGAGAATGCCATGCTGCATGAAGCATATCCTTTTTCCTCAAAAAACACACAGAACAGGAAGGAGTGGGCAAATACCATGGAAATGACAATGCCTTCAGGGCAGTCATGCAGTAAAGACCAGAGGGTATGGGGGACATCTGTTCTATCTGCACAAAAGCAGAGCACCCAGAGAGCCCTTCTGGAGGAGATGGTGGCTTATGAGCAGAGTCCTGATGGACGGGTAGGAAAGAAAACTGCCAGGTAGAGGTGAGGGGATTTGGAGCAGAGCACATATGTGCAAAGCCCATTTAATTTCTTCTCATAAATGAAAGAATTTCAGAGTGATATGAGTCTGAAAAGAAATATAATTGATCAGTAATCAAAGTCTTATTAAAAATTTAGCTCTAATCTAGAAGAATCATGGAACTATTGAATAGTTTACCTGGGTGAGTAACATGATCTAGTTAGTGTCTCTGAAGAGTGTCACGAGTTATAGTTTGGAAAATGAATGTCAAGAAGCAAAATAGTGATCCATCAGGAAGCTGGTAGCACAATGAAAATAAAAATTATTTGATGCTGAATTATGTTATTAGAAATGGGAATCACAACAAGTAAATGAATAAAAATATTCAAAAATCAGAGCTGGGGAGCTAGATCACTAGAATAGGTGCTTGCCTGGCAAGCACAAGGTCCTGATTTCAATCCCTGGTACTGAAAAAGAAAATCTTCAGAAAGTAAAATCAACTGAATTTGAAGACTATTGAACTTGGGGAACTATCCTAGTTCAAAGTAGGAATGAATAAACATGTAGAGGTCATAAATAGTGCCCAAGTTTTAACTTGGTCAAGCCGGAGTTTTCTGTTAAGAATTAGTCTTGGTTTCACTTGGAGTGATAGTTGTTTTGTCACAGACACAAAGCCAGTGTCCTATTTTCCTGGGCCTTTGTATTTCCTATGGCTGTTTGAGATCATTCTCTCCCTATGTTCTGCCTTGCACATGCTGCCTGTTATGGCATTTGGAACCTGTGTGGGCTGAATACTCACAGCTGCTCCCTGGTTCTTCAGGTACATTCTTGGGTCCATTGCATTTCACTTCCACTGTGTGCCCAAGAATCTATTCCCCAAGAGTGCTGCCATGTTTCTTCTGTGACTCATGGAAAACAGACACAAAACTGAAAATATAGAAAGCAAAGATATAGCTCTTTGCTTAGTATGCTCAAAGCCCTGGTTCAATGCCAAGCCCCAGGAACCACCCCTTAAAATGAAATAAAACAAACAAAAAATTAAAGAATGCTTCAAGATCATGTGTGACAAAGTTGAACATTGTACAATACAGCAGCCTTTTATGAGATAAGAAAAATGGTTATTTCCTTTTAGGGTAGAGACTAAAAACTTCAGCCTATAAGGGGTGGACATGAGAAACTGAAGAAATGGTCAGGAAACACGTTAGGACTTAGAAAAGACTGCTAATTGTCCCATCATATTGGTTCATCTCTTCTTTTGTGGTAAGAGAACCTTGCATTCTTAAGTGAGTGTGTGGCCCATAATGAAACTGTTGTCATTGAGTAAGTGTGTCAGAGTCCCAAATGCATACAGATGACACACTCAAGACAGCATAAGATGAGATTTATCATAAAGGGGCTATTTGCAAAGACTATCTTGAGGAATTGTAGCTATGGTGCAGTACTCCAGATTGTAGTCACCTGCTACCTTCCCTAGGGCTTAATGAAATGAAAGGAAGAGAAGTAACCATTACCAGAAGTTTTAAAAAGAAAAGTTCAGTTAGTATCAATCTTTTTGCAAGAATCCATTGCCCTGAGTGGATGAACAGAGCCATCCCAATGCAGTGTTGAGGGGAGGGATCCAGAGAAATAGATCCCCCAGCTGCATTCCTCCTCAGCCTCCTTGATCTTCTGCTACAGCCCCTTCTGTGTGAACCACAGCCATAGAAGCTGGAGGCCACCACACACCATTGATGTGGTCCACGGGGCCCAGTCTACTGGGCAGAGAGAAGAATGAAAGATAGTGGACATCTGGGTGTTAAACTTTGGCCAATGGAATGTAAGTAGAAACGATGTGCTCGGTTTGGGGAACAGGGTTCTAAAAGGTGAAGCATATTTTTCTCCTTCTCACAGGTCACATGATAACTGGATTTTAAGCACAAGATGGAAGTCATACAGAGACAAGTGGGATAATAGGAACCTGGATGCCTAGCTAATTGAGATACATAAACTTGGATTGTTTTCAAGCCATTATTATTTTGCATTTTCCATCACTTGTAGCTGATGCAAATCCAAAGCAATTCAGGGAGCAAATAGAAAATTCTTTTAGAATATGGAAGTATTACTTATACATTTTTCCTTTCTTTTTCTTTTTCCCTTTTTTACTTGTCACCATCTGAATTGGACTTTGTCTAATTTAAGCAAAGGAAAAATTTACTGAGGGTGTCTTAAATAATCATAGGAAACGCTGAGCTACCAAGATAAGAGGACCTAGGGCAAGTCTAGTCTCTCAGAATTCTTCATGGCCTTTCTCCTTGGAGGACTGCCACAAAAACATGAGTCCCAGGGGCTGGAGGTTCAGCTCAGCAGTACAGCTCTTGCCTGGCAAGTACATGGTCCTGAATTTCATTTCTAGTTAAAAAACAAAACAAAAAAAAAACTAAGTCACCTCCAATGATTCCCAATCTCTTCTGCAATTTATTCCAAATTTCAACTTTTGTTAGCAATGAAAGGAGGTATCACAGCACAGAAGGTTCCCCAAGACTCTTACAGCTGAGATGCTTGTGAACCAGTCATCCTGGGAGGTATGATTTAAACGGATGAGCACCTCGACTTGCACCAAACGCTAGGTCATTCAGATAAGTACTGTGTGTCTCCACAATCAAGTCATAACCCTTTGAGGGCATGTTTTATCCTACTCTGGAAGCACCAAGGACAAAGAAAAGTGTCTGGTCCTCAGTAGATGCCAAATGTCCCTGTCGGATGTTAAGTCTTGTTGTCAGAGTAGGGCTGGGCAACAACTCAAAGCCAAAAGATTGTTTAGCCAAATTCATCAAAATTCTTAATGTCTACTATGCTGAAGGACCAATTTTGAATGCAATTAATGGGGAAAAGCCATTAAATGCTTTTAAATACCACAGCATGGCAAGGAGGAGAAGCATGCTGACAAATTGTAGCAAGGTGGTTATGTGCTGCGGTAGGAAGAAGTATAACTTGCTTTGGAGCAGAAGAGAGAGAGCCTGTGAGGTAGTTGGAAGAAGCGACAACTAGGGTAAACTGAGTAGGATTTCCACAGGTATTAATGGGGAAGGAAAAAAAGAAAGCAAAAGGAAGAACATGTGCAGAGCTTATGGAGACATGAAAATGCCCAGCCATGTTCAGGAGAAAGCTGAAAGAAACCAGCAGATCTCCACCTGACCCTCATCTACCCACTTGAGAGTGGTCTGCAGAGTCCCTGCCCCATGCAGGGTGGCCAGGGGGTCAGAGATGACTGCACTGCAACCCTCACCTTAAGCAAGCGCAGAGAACACTGCAGCCGTGATTAGATGAGTGTGTACCATGGGAGAGGCATGTCTCAGCACAAAGGTGGAGCCTAGAGCTTGCGCAGGAGCTGGGGTTGTAGACGCTGTGCTGAAGCTCTGGGTGCTCTGCCCTGTAAGTCGTAGGCCCCTCTGAAATTTTTCCTGTGTGTTTGTTAAACTGGAAGATTTATTTGCAGAAGTTGCTTGGAACTCTTCTGCTTTGAGGAAGGAAAATGCCATTGTTTTGCCCTTGCTGGGGATTTTTCATACATGGTAACATTTCAGATGAAATTTTCTCATAAATGGACAGGGTGCTGAGGCCAGCATTGGAGGGCTGCAAGGCCAAGAACAGAGAGAGAGCGCTGTGTCCATTGTAGGAAAGAGCCGCTCATCTGATTGCTGTGGGTGTGTAGGATTCAGGTGCTTAAATTCTTCCTCCACTTCAGAAATATTCCATGCCCTGTCAATCAAAAACCTTGATCTCTTAGTCAAGAACATAGTCAGGTGCAAACTGCTTAAATGGGTGAGAGTTCATTTGTCTCAAACGAAGAGGAATCCAGGAGAAAGCTGTCCACCATCAGCAGGGCCTGGGCTCGCCCATGTTTCGAGGTTTGCTTCTCCATCTCCAGGACTCCCTCCTATCCCAAGAAAGGAGAAGAGGAAGGAAAGTCTTCTGACAAAAAAAAAAAAGGGTTAGCTTTCTTCTTTAGAATTAATGACCTTCCTAGAGGCTTCTGCTTACATTTCATTTGGCAGAACTATGTACCCCTAAAGGAACATCAGAAAATTAAGTGTTCTAATAGAGCATATTTGCTGCCCCACCAACCTAAATTAAAGTCAATTTGCTAGGCTGGGGGGAGGGGGAGAAGGGGGAATGGACAGCAAGAAGGCAATAAATGTGATCTCACTCCAAGTTTCCAACGGATCTTTAAGGTAGATAATGTTATCTTTGTTCTAGGGATGGGAAAATGGATTCAGAAAGGAAAGCAAAGTATCCAAAGTCACCTAAACAGTGAGTCATAGAGTAAAGATTTCTAAGCAGGTCTATATTATTCTAGCAGCAAAAGACGTTTTCATGATATCATTCTGTCTCCTTTAGCTGTGTGACCTTGAGGAATCTGCTAAAACTTCCTGAGCTCAGCTCCAAGATGTGCAAAATAAGAACAATCATACCTGTCTCAACGTTTCTTGAAACATTCAGGGGTAGAAAAAATAGTATCAGGGGAACACTGCTTATTATCCACTTACCTCCTGCCTAAAGTGGCTCATCTGCAGTTGAAAAGTAGTGGTAACTTTTTTGAGGATCAGCTTGAACACTGGCATTTGAACATAGGAGTAAAACCTATTCCCTGGCATTCTGTTTGGGCCCCATCTCAGTTTCCTAGGAATTTCTACTGGCTGGGCTTCCTTTGTCCACTTCAGTAGCTGCAGATGAATTATGAGCCACATTCCACAGCAGCGCAGAGGAAACGTGATATGAAACCATCCCTCCTGGCTCTCTCACTATTTCCCCATGACTGCTTTCAACAGGAGCTAAAGTTGGGGTGTTTCTTGGCTGATTCCTCCAGCGCCACATCTAACACAATGCCAACCTCCTGAGCATGAGCATCGAGGCAATCCTAGAGCTGCAGACCCACGACAGCTCATAGGACCCGTATCTCCAGATGTGGTGCTCGTTGGCCTCCCCTGGAGAGGCGCAAGCTGGTTCTCTGAACCCCTCTTCTTCGACCCCTCTCTCACTTCTCTAGGAAGAATTTGTCATCTTTACATTTTATTCTGCATTAGCATGGGCTTTGTCCATAATCCACTGCAGGAACACACGTAACACACCTGGATTGAATTACACTTCAATGCATCAAAACTCTGGTTCTGCTTTTCTGGCACATCAAAACCTTAAAAAGAAAAAAAAGATGGTAGAACTGATAACCATAAAGACAAGAAAAGGAAAACTGTCCTAGCGATTTGATTTGAAACTGTCTAGTTGCTATTTGTTTATCAATAAAATTAT
>NDGM010981124.1:0-13343 GCA_002564305.1 Octomys mimax | reverse complement strand
GGAGAGGAGAGGAGAGGAGAGGAGAGGAGAGGAGAGGAGAAGAGAGGAGAGGAGAGGACAGAAGAAGAGAGGAGAGAGATAACAAAGTCAGACATATGAAGATGGGAGTGAATGTCCAGTTTAAATGTCCTACAGCTGACACATGCTTGGGCAATGAAAGATCTTGTACTAACTGCCTTGATGAGTTATGAGAAAAGGGAAAATGCTTTAAAAGGGAGAAGTCATATGAAGTAATACACAAATTAGAACTAATTCACATTTTACCATAAATGCCATGGCAGGTGGCTTTAAATAGTGAGAGTGGAAAGGGTACATGACTAGATTTTCATTTCAAAACTCGCTCTAGGTACATCCAGCCCTAAGTAAACTAGAACAGATATTGTCTTTATTGTTCTGAACTATTTCATCACCTCCCTTCTTCTGATAATTTGCATCTTACCCTCCCTGGAATGGGCAAGTGACCTCGTCCTGGCCACTTGCTGTATCACATGACTCTGCACACAGGCATGGCTCAGAAGTGACCTGCCATTGAAGCTGAGTCCAGCAGAGCCTGTCCTGAGTTGCCTCTGCCTGGAGCTCACCAAGAGGTAGCCCGGCCTCCAGCATCACAGAGCTGGGAAGATGTCAAAGTCAAGCTACTGGCAATGTCCTTCTTACCATACGGGAAAGGGCTATGCTAGGTAGAACGAATGAAGACAGAGAGAGCAAGCAGAGAGATAAACGGAGAGGGAAGAGTCATGTCAGCACAGACACTTCGCTTCTGTTTCTGAGGCTGGGGATTCTTGCTGTCCCAGAGCGACTCCAAGAGCCAGTAATTGCCTCTGAATTTAAGGTGTTGGATTTCTCCCCTTACCTCCATAGGCATCCACTCTAATTCAATGGACTTCTCACACCAAATGCTTTAGGCTATTTTTCTTCTTTTTCTTTTTAATTTCCAGCTTTTATTCCTTAGAGAATGGAAAAGAGAAGAGAAAGTAATAAGAGGCTAAAAGAAGCTGAAAGTGACTTGGTAGGTCCCCCTAGGAAGACAGTAAAGGACATCAGCACTTTGTGTTTCTAGAATCAGGCTCTCCTTGAGCCGTCACAAGCATTTGGGTTTGCTTCTCTAAGTGTGGGATTAGGGTGACACTTCACCCACTTGAATTTTAGCAAAGCCACATGACTTGCTTCATGTACCAAATATGATCTGTAAAAATGAAGACTACTCCCGAGGAGAAGCTTTATCAGCCAGTGTGTGGCCTGCCAATTTCCCCTTTGCTTGTCCCTACAAGGAAATTCTCCTGGTCATAAAAGCTGAGGTATGTTAGGTTCCTCTGCCCTTAAAAAAAGGAATAAACAGCTTAGCTTAGTGTAAGAAACAATGACTGTGTAGATAATGAAAAACAAAAACAGTCATGTTCCGTTGAAAGACAGCTTGATTTCCTCAATAAAGTATTGATTTTTCTGTTTTATAAGAGTATTCTAACAAAACTGTGAGAAAAATGAATGCATATTTTATCTGCTTCTTAAATGTGACTTCCTACTGAGAGCTACTTTTCCCTGGGGCTCTCTCCAATTTTCTCAAATAAATCTAACACCCGGAATCCTAAACTCTACAGGACATGAAATGCATCACATTCTACAAAGTAATGCAGTGCTCTCTCAAAGCGTCAAGAACTTCTAGAACCTGAGTTTCTAAAGAAACAACAGCACACATAGTTAAGCCCTCAGCACCTAGCACTAGGCCCTATACAATGTGTCTGCAGGGCACTGACACCCTTACACTCCTGACCCCCACTTAAGTCTCAGAGCTTTTTGGCCACTTTGAGGAAGCCAATTAATACATGAGATGGTTCACAAGCAAAACACACAAAAATTTATCCATTTTTCATGTCCATGTAGATTGTCACAAAAAGGAATTCTGAAGTGATGCTTCTAAACTTGAGTGATAACTTACACTTTCATACTTTTTAAACAAAGAGCAATAGCTTTATGAAGGAATAAGGAAAAATAGACCCCTGGACTCGGGTAGCAAATTCTAGGAATGTCACTAAGAAAGGTGTGTGTGTGTGTGTGTGTGTGTGTGTGTGTGTGTGTAGCTGATATAGAAACTAAAGGAAGATAAGGGTCATTTCAAAGATTCTGTTTATTCAGGTTCACTGCAGGCCCTATTAGGAATCTCCAACCATCAATGCTATTTTCTGACTTGGTATGTGAGAGCCAGCCCTTGCACAAGGATCTTTCTATAAGGAAGCAACGCAAATCACATGGCCCTGTCTGTGGTTATAGCTCTTCAAGCGATTTCAGCTTAAAATAGTCAATATGCCCATTTGGGGCTGGCCATAGCTCATCGGATTAAGGAGCCTGCTTAGGCAGACACAGGGGTCAGGGTTTGATCCCCAGCCTACCGTGCTGGGTCCGACCCCAGGGGCACGCTGGGACTGCGACTGAGACTTGGTGTGTTGGTGCACACCTGTAATCCCAGTGCTTGGGAGGCTGGAAAACAGGAAGGATCACTACAACTCCAATCTGTGTAGTGAGACCCTGTAGACCCTGTACTAAATACATAAAATAGAAAGAAAGAAAGAAAGAAAGAAAGAAAGAAAGAAAGAAAGAAAGAAAGATGTCCATTTGGCATGTTTTTAGAGAGTATGTTCTTAATTCTTTTGGTCCAAATATATTTAATAAAAAATTAAATAATGAAACAACTCTGGCCAAATGAGTTATACTTGTGTAGCTCACGAAGCGTCACATTATATTTCTTAATTTTATTTTTAACTCTTATTTGTGCATAATTCATGTGTGACAATCTGGACGTACTTCAAGTGCCTCACTTGATACTCTTAGGGAAACACTGAGCTAATTAAAATAATGAGCACACCTACAGCCCCCAAAGTCCCCTCATCCCTTTTGCAAGCTCCTCCTCCTCCCACCTGAGCCCACTATGAACAATCTCTCCCACTGCCACATTGTGGAGAAAAGGGACATATTGAGCCACGAATCCAACAATCATGACTTCAAGGGCGATTCTGAATGTGTGGTGTCTGCAAGTACAATAAAGTGAGAAAGTTCTTTTCTAAGCCTGTAACTTCCCAGGGATCACTGCCAAATAGCCACATACTCGCACCATCTATAAGGAGTAAAAATGAGCAGAGGAGTAGATATGCTCCCAGGACGAGCTTTTCCTATTGCGGCATCAAGAAGATGAAGCACTGTATTTGGTCCTCAGGGTCTGGATACTCTGAGAAGTCTTTGCTTTATCTCCAAAGGTAGCTCCTGCCCTCAGGGACTGGAGGGCACACATGTCGTTTCTGGGTTGCTGGCTATGATTTGTAATGTTCCCTCTATGAATTAAAAAATGCAGATTGAAACCTGTGTTTCATGCCAGTGCTAGATAGATTGATATTCCTACAATAATGTTTAATAATACCCCTTCCTTTGAAAAACCCTTCCTAGGGCCACTACTGTGCATGCAACGAAGCTTGTGTTCTCAGCTCTGCAGTCAGCCCCTCCATGACTTGGTTGCAGTCTACCGTTCCAGCCCTGTGCACTGCTACTGCATAGTCATAAACTCTCAGTTCCAGCCAAGGAAACCTACTACTATGGTTTGGATGTGGTTTGAGAGTGTCCCTGAAGGTTCACACTCTGGCAACCCAGTCCCCAGCAGGGTGATTTTGAAGTGTTGTAACTATTAAGAGGAAGGACCTTTAAGGGCCCCACATAGGGTAACGAGGTCATGGGGCATCACCCCAGGGAGCTAGGGAAGCTGACCTTGTAGAGGAGCTCACTTCCCAGAAGGGCAGGTTGTTATGGGGCCCGGACCCCTCTGACTCCCTGTCTCCCCTGTGGGTGCTCACTCTCAGGCAGGTCCCCACCACAGGCCACTCCCCAGATGATGAAGCAGCAGGGAGGTCTTCACCTGAGGCCACACGAGGGTGCCCACCAAGCCTTGGGCTGCAAGCTCCCAAACTGTAAACTAAATAAACCTCTGTTTTGTCTGCAATGCCCAGCCTCAAGTACTTTTAACAACATAAAGGGGACTAACACATCACGTGACTCATTTTTCCTGCGTAGGCCTTGTATGTAGTTTTTTATTCAAGTATTTGCTAAGGCCAGTGAACTATAGTCTGTCATCTGAAATGCTCTTTACCACCTTACCCTCCCCAAATCTTAGCTAAATGCTAAACACATAGCCTTTTTTTCCTTCATAAATATGCCTTGGATACTTCAGGCTTGATCTCTCCTAATATTTCTATACACTGCAGATGTCTCCACTCCTCTTATGCCAATTCCCCCGTACCACTCTGGACTCCCAACTCTAAATACACTCTTGACTAGATTATAAGCTCTCAGAAGGTAAACATAACAGTTGACTCATATATGGATGATATCATATATGTATTATATATATTTATGTATATAGTGCCTAGGATGCTGCTGAACACAAAGAATCATTCAGTGATTAACTAAAGACCAAACAAATCAATTTAGAACTGTCCTCAGCAGCCTCTGCAAGGCTTTACTCCACAAGTCTGTCCTCAAGTCATTGGTCATAAATTGTAAGATCCCCTCCATGTGGAGGCATGGGCACAGGAAAGGAGCTAGACTTAGTTTTCATGACTGTGTTTCATGATTCTCAGCCTTAGTAGAGTTCTGATTTAAAGATATTTTGTAGGCATACAATTGTCACATTTTTGTAACTGAAGACAAATATAAATACTATAAATGGCCTTAGGGGACACAGTGTTAAAAAGAGAATATAATATTTTGCATTAAATGTCAAAGATACTCAAAACTGTAATTTTAAAGTTAAAATTCGTGTTGGTTAGGACAGTTTACAAGATTTATAAAAAATAATTATAAGATCTGTAGTGTTTTCATGTTTTATTTAATACTTGGTTCTTTAAATTTAACATCTACATGTTATTTTTAAAAATCATGTAAAATGTATTTACCCCTTAGAAAAGTATTTACAAGTACTAAATAAGGCTAGGGAGACAGCGATGTGGTCTAAGCACCTGCCTGGCAAGCGCAAGGACCGACTCAGGTTCTATCCCTGGTATCACGTGCCGTGCTGGCCCCAGAACCCCAGGTGCACCATGCCAGCCACTGGAACCTGGCGTGGTGGTGCACGCCTATACTACCAGTGCTGAGGAGGCTGAGACAGGAGGATCAGTATGAGTCTGAGCTGTGTAGCGAGACCCAGTACCAAATAGATAAATAAATGATTTAAAATATCAATGATAAAAAATAAAAATAAATAAAAGAGCTAAATAGGTAATTTTGTTGTATACTTTCTTCTACCTGGTATAAAACCAAACTCCAACTTTATATTACATTATTACAAATTTTTTTTTAAAAAATGACAGAAATAGAGACTAGTTAGGTTTACCATCCACACCCCTTGTCAAAAAACACAGTACTCATAGTATTTGAATTGCAGTGAAAACTGAAAGCTGCTGACCTGAGTCATCCTGCAATTTGGGAAAACCACCTCTCGCTTTTGGAAATCACCGCAGTTTCTGCCCTCAGATGGTAATGACTGTTTTTCGCGACTCTCTCAGCATATAATGTAAATGAAAAGTTGTAGGAGTGAAATCAAACGGCTCTGGCCTTGCCGTGATGAGCCACTTTCTATGAGTCTCTGAAAAGAGTAATACAGATCCTGCAACAAAAAAAGCTAAATGTCATTTTGTATAATAAAATCACTGAACCAGCTACAAGTTGACCTCTTGACCTAAGAATGAATTGCCCAGAGCCATAGTGCTGCAAGGAAAGGCTAATATGTGGAATGTGCCAGAATTACATGAGCAAGTTATTAATCAATTCTTAAGCTCTGCAAAATGCATAGTGCTTTCTCCTGAAATGAAATTGAATGATTGCATCTTGTTCTTGGAGAAATTATAAAAATGCAGCATCAACTAAATCTGCTGGCTTAATTAAAATTATATTAACTAAAACAATATTACTAATGTGTACTATATTATGCTGGTGCAACAGAACTAATCAACATTTGTTCGTATCACCAGTACCCTTAATCACTTTCATGGGTATTCAAGATAGTTTTAATTTTATTTATTTATTTATTTATTTATTTATTTTGGTACCAGGAATCGAACTCACAAACTTGCACTTGCCAGGCAGGCACTGTGCCGCTGAGTTTCTAGTTATTTTTTTGTAAGTTGATCATGAAACTTACCAAAAAGCTCTTAGCTACTTAAAAATGACTGCACCTTCTACATGGTAGGGGAAGCCTGTTCTACAGCTTTGGGTCTTAATTGCTTGCTCACAGATGAGACAACCAGACCTTGGTCCAGACCACTGCTCATACCCACTCTTCCTAACCTCCCTGTCCTGTGGGTGTGCACTATGCTGCCACAGACAGCACCTCAAGGTACAGCGATTCTCAGGATGGCAAGGGGGCTGCCTGTGGCTCTTCCTGCCATCCCACTGACACCCCAATCTTGGCTCCTATGTAAGAATCACAGCGTTGAGTGTGCTTTGCTAGGCTTCCCCATGTCCTCTGAATGTGGGTATGTATGTACTTTAACCTCAGATATCTCTGGATCACATTTATACGATCTGTGCTACTGAGTGCCAAAGAAGTTGACGCGCTGGGTAGTATAGTTTAGAAGGCCATCAAAGGGGCTAAGCATCTCATCTTTCTTCCTACAGTCTGGAAAAAGAGCTGGTGTTTGTCTACTGATTCCCTGAAGCTAAAGGCTGTGACTGGCATTCCGGGCCCTGACGTGGGCATCCGTGCATGTCTCAGCTGACCTGGCCATCTGTGTGCCTTTTCTTCAGGCATTAGTTCCCAAAGAAATCAGCCCTCTCAGCTACTGAGGACAAAGTCTGGAATGCCCTGGCTAGGAAGAGTAGCCAATAGAAAGATTGTTAGAAGATATGGAAGCTCTTTGTGAGATACTTGGATTGGAACAGAGGCAGGAGGTTTAATCTATGTGGTCCACTCATATCCCCAAACACACATATTGCTAACTTCCCTTAATTTTCCTAAATTATGATCCAAATATGCCCCTGCCTAAAATGTATAAATCGAGCTGGCCAACTAGCTTAGCAGATTAAAGCACCTGCAGGCAGGTGCAGGGGGTAGGGGTTCAATCACCAGGCCTGATGTGCTGGCCCCACCCCCGGGGTGCACTGAGACAGCAATTGAGACTGGATGTGGTGTCATGCGCCTGGAAAACCAGCTCTTGGGAGGCTGTGAACAGGCGGATCCCTCTGAGTCCAATCTAGTAGTAAGACCCTGAACACCCTGTATATCCTTCCCTAAAATACAATAAATAAATAAATAAATGTATAAATCCTATAATCTTCTTAAAGTAGTTTCTGGGTAAAGACAAAAGTAGATCATATGTTTAAAAAGTTGAGCTCTGTTATATCCTTTTACTCTTATCTGTAATATATTTCTGCATATTTAGTATCAAAAGAAATGCATTTCCTTTATTTCTTTGAATAAATGGGAAGGCATCTTCTAGGGCACAAGTTCCTATATTGAAATTTGGGGGTAAGTCATATATGTGAGTTTTCCTAGGAAGAAGGTCAGTACCTTATACTATGACTAAGTTCAAAGTTAGTTTAAGAAAATAAAAAAGGTGCTCTGTACTAGAAAAAAAATATACGTTTACCTGGTCAATAAATACCACTAATTATATATTTGTAAGGCAAATATACTTGTGGCACATGTAAGACATTAAGGTAAAAATGATTCCTTCTAACCCACTGTACCATTCAGGAAGCTAGGATCTAATATGGGAAACATACAGTAAAATGGAAAATTAAAATATGTAGAACTTTTACTTTATAGTATCTGAAGGCAACACAATAAAATGAGCATGAAGCTCAGGAAATCAGACTGGATTTGAATCATGTAAAAGTCATTAATATCCTCAGACTTGGCAGTTACGAGAGCAAATTAAATCAAATGAGGTGGTGTAGGGTAAGAAAAGAATGAGATCAGAGCGCCAAGGGTCACCAACATTTAGCCCCATAAATGTTTCTAACAGGACCAGCTAGCCACCTGCTATTACAGCACTACTATAATTAAATTAAAAAAAAAAAAAACTGACAGCACCGCCTAGCCAAAAGTTGCATTGGTATCTATGAAAACAGCAAAAACAGAGGAGGTGGTGGGGTCCCCACTGTTGAGAATCTTCGGGCTCTTAGGAAATCAGCACACAGTAACAGCTGAGCTACAGTTGAGGAAGACCAGTATGTGGGGGACAGAAGAGCGCAGGGCCGGGCAGCATTTCCATCTGTAGTTTGAGATGGTGCTTTAACTCCATGACTCTTTGTAAATAAGGAAGTGAGCAAGACAGCTGCATGCCTAGTCTCTACTGTACACAGCACTCTTTCATGGTCTGCCAAAGAGCTCCTAGTGAAAACCGCAGAGAAGGGAACAAGTAAGTGGCCTTCCTAACTGAAATTCGATGAGCAGAACCAACCTACAGCTTCAAAACAAGATGTGCATCACAGGGACAGCGTGGCTCTCTGTAAAATTCCAGCAGGGACAACTGTGCTGCTCTGGAGGAAATACCTGTTAAGAGAGAGCAGACAAGAGGGGATGGATACCTTACGGGAAGCAAGCCAAATATTTCCCCAAGTCTTTGTTTTTCTTGAAAAGTTCCAAGGATATTGCTAAATGGACTTCGTGTAGTTGCAGGAGAGTATCACCAAAATCTAAATAAAGGAAATGAGTGTGCTAACATCTGGGTGGGGAATGTGTGTGTGTGTGTGTGTGTGTGTGTGGGTGTGTGTGTGCACTTATGGGAAAGTGACAGAAAAAAAGAATGATAAAAAGCATGGCACTGCTTTTAATCTGATACAAAAGCAGAAAACAAGAACCCCCAGCACAATATCGATCCATTATCAAATGCCATTCCTCCACAGACTATGACTGGATCATATCTACTGGAGCCATATCACAATTTATTTTGATTGTATAGATTCATAATTCCCGAAAAGAATAAGGCAATCATATATGAGATGTAAGGAAAACGTAAGGCATTTGCTTCTCAGGTCAGTCTGACAAAGCCAGCTCTAAGTCTGTGCACAGATGAAAGGCATAGGCTCTCCGAGTGGCAGCTCGCTAGAAAATTGTTCTTATAATAAGGACAGGCAATATTAGAGAGAAGCAAAACATTCATTATCTGTCCTCTCTCCTTGCAGGAAGCACAGCTTAGACAGGCGGGGGATGAAGAAGCTCACAGCCGTTTTACCAGTGAAGGATTGTTGCAGAAAGATTTTAAATGAAGACCATGTTATTCACTATAAATCTGTGTCATCTAATGACTTTCCTGAGGAAGGAACTAAAAGGGAAGTGTGAGGATAAATTATTTACTGATATCTTTCATAGAATATGTTTTACGAGGGACTCCAACACAGGCTCTCCAAGGTTATTACTGAAAAGGTAAAATTAATAGCATTTGACTTTCAGGAAGAGCACCCACGTACACACAAATGACGGGAAATTCTGGCCTGGCCAGGATCTCCCCCTGGGGAGCTCACCTCTGCCTATCTCTTAGTTGTCTCCTCCTCTTTCTCATTTGCTCAGCTTAAGCTCAGGCCACCACTTGGTCCAGGAGTTTCCATTCTTATGGATCTCATAGTCTAGAAGAATCTCAAAGGGCTATTTGCAGAATCAGAAAGAATGGGTGTTGGCTTTTTTATAGGACACAGATGGATAGATAGAACTGAAATAGGTATTTTAAATCCTATACGTATTGTTATTATTATTGTTATTATTGTTACCATAACTGAAGGGTGAGGGGATGCTTCTCCCCAAAGTTAGGAGGCCATAATTTCAAACTAAAAGAACATGCAAAAGGAATAAAACCTAGCTTTATGAAAAACTGATTATTGTTACTTTCCTCATTTCACTAAAGAATGGTGAAAATACTGTTGCAAAACGACACTAAAGAACTGAGTTTTGCAAAACAAATGAGTCCCATAGTGTCCAAAGCCCCAAGCCCCCTGCCTTCCTATTAACCTGGTGGACTCACTCTCAGTCTCCAGTAAGCCCAAGCACTTGGGCAGTCATCAAAAGTGGCCCACTGTGATCTGATGCCAGCTACCTATCCTGTGCGCATATGATGCCCCATGCTCAGTCCTTGCTGAGTACTGTTGATGCTCCTGTTAGTGGGCAGCCAGAAAATTCCTTGTTCCAGCAAATAAAGACTTTGCAACAGGACGTACAGGAAATCAACTCCATGCTTCTTTCATGGAAAAACTCTTGCTTTGTTGAAAAGAGAACTAGCTTAGTGAGCTATCTACATTGTAGAGCAGGCTGCCAGTCTAGCACTGCAGTCCCAACTGGTAATGCTCTGAATGCTTTGTGTGATTGACTTTGGTGTGATTTTTGTTCGTTTGTTCCCTGTGCTTGGAATTTCCCTTAGACCACCTAATAGACATAACTGAGGCTTGGCTTGGGTCACACGCTCTATGAAGCCATTCAGTCATGCAGATGAGACTCATCACTGGTGCTCCCTATGCCTCCCCTGCACAACGTGATGCACCTCAGTACGAGCACTGTGGTGGCCAGCCTTTGGTGAGTACTGTCTGGTTAATATCCAGCTGCATTTTCTATTGGGGAAATTCCATGGTGTACAGTAATGGGAGACACAGGAGCCACTCATTCACCAAAAACACTGAAGCAGGTTGGGGGAGTTCTCACTGCTTGTCCCCAGGGGATTGGTGGCTCCCCCACAAAGATATGTCCATGTCTTAACCTCTGGAGCATATGATTGACCTTGTTTGAATAAAAGGGATTTGCAAAAGCAATTGAGGTTTGTAAGATGAGAACATTCTGTATTATTTATCCACATTAGTCCTGCTCCAATAGCAGGTATAATCGACACAAGAGGAAAAGGCAGAAAAAAAGAGACAGGGCTGGGACTGATGCTGCCACAAGCCAAGGAATGTCTAGAGCCTGGTGGCAAATCTATGGCACACATGCTGCAGCATGGTATTTGTTGTCACTGAAAGCTCTAAAAAACTTGCCAGGTCTGACTCAGAGCTACCAGGAGCTACAAAGGCAAGAAATCTTCAGTAGGAGCATGGCCCTGCTGAGGAACTGATTTAGAATGTCTGGCCTCTAGAGCTGTAAGAAGATGCATTTCTACTATCTTAGCCACTTAGTTTGTGGTCACCTTTTACATATACCAGACCTACTCTGCTACATACAGATGGCCTGGTCACGTGACATAGGTTTAAATTATCAAGAATTCTCATTCCAGGCTCTAAATCTAAAGCAAGACATTGAAGGCAAAGGACACATGATGACAGCCAGCAGTGACCATAGCTCATGGATATGGTGGCAGCCCCCTGGTCAAATGACTTGCTAGTAGGCCCCTTTCTTGCCTGGGCTGTCCTGCCTTGTACCCCTTTTCTAGCCTACATTCTCCTGACTCTATGCCAGTTCCAGTATATTTCAGAAAATTTTTTTCTCTGATTAATATGTTCAGAATTATTTTCTCTTGCTTGTAACTCAAGCACTTGACTAATTACTTATTAGAAGAACTACTGGTAGTAGTTATAATCCAGTCCATTCTGAAAATATGAAAATTCTAAAAATCATCATTAATGTTTAAGAAAGAGAATCTGGCAGCCAACCATGCACAGTGGCTGAAAGCTAATTGAATTAATCACCTACACACAGGAAGGGTGTGTCCATGTAAGGCAAAGCTTTGGGGGGTGGTCCACACAAGACAGATATGGGGGAGTTCCCACTGTTTGTCCCCAGGGGATTGGTGGCTCTCCCCAAAGATATGTCCATGTCTGTCACAAGAGAATAGTACTCAAGGCTTGTGAAATTAAGAAGCTGATATTAGGAAAGGAAAAAAAATCTTTCTAATCAATTAATTCTTAAGGCATGACACTCTTTGATTCTCTTCTCTCTTGAAGTTACACAAGAACTCAATAAAACTTACATGTTGATAAATTCCTTGAACTCACAGCCTTACTATGCACTTTATATGAAATTCAGTATATTACCCAGGGGGAAAACTGGACTCTGAGAACAGGAATGAGTTTGTGCATATAGTACCTCTTCCCATGCTCAATAAGAATGATTATTTCCTTGTGGTCCCTACAATTCTACCAACGGATGGAAGTTTTGTAAGACAGACAGAGTTGAGCCCATTCCACACCACTATGTGCCCTCCACCTCCCACTGTCCCCCACTCTGTAAGTAGTCACCTTCCTACATGCTCCAGAAAACAATTATAAAGTCAAACGCAGAAAACTTAACTTATAGCAAGAATTGCAGATAGCTGGATTTAGAAGGCACAGATCTGGTGTGAGTAGCCACACATATGGATTACCAAACAAGAGAAATGCAATTCCCAATTGCACAAAGTTTATCAATATGATTGCAACAGCCAAATACTCTGGAATCCAAGGCCACCTTGAGCGACTGCAGGAGGATCTAGTAGCTCACCCATCTGATACATGAAAATCTGGACTCATTTTGAGCTCACCAGAGTCAAGATGCCACACATCTCCTGGTAAAAGATCAGATCAATCCAAGAAGGCAAGTTGGCCAGCTCCATGGCTTGCAGTAGCTACCAGAGTTGCTGGTTAGATGCAAATATAGAGCTACAGTTCAGAGAAACATCACATAGATGAGTTTCTCATGATTGCTCACAGTGTGAGAATATCTTAAACTCAAATAAGAGAGTCAAGGTGACCTTCATCCTTGGTACTCCAGGGCCTGCTCCTTGGGCCTATGTAGATGCAAAATAACAATGGGAATTGTCACAACTGGTCACCTGGCTGACTTTTCTACTACCACTGCTGAATGCTCAGCTAACCAGCAGAGGTAAGAAGTCCGAAGCCAGTGGTATCATACAATGCTTCAAGGGAATGGGTCTGATAGAGCCTGACTTTCTGGGGGCATTTTCTTTCCTCATAAGCAGCAACTGAAGAACTCAATAGAATAGGCATTTGTCTCAGTTACTTTTCTCTCATTAGTGGGACAAAATGCCTGACACCCAAAGGTAAGGAAGGAAAGGTTTATTTAGCTCATAGTTTGTGGAGGTTTCAGTCCATACTCATCTGGCTTCAAGGCAGAGTGGCACATGGCACAAGGCAACAGTTCATGGTGGTAGAAAACAGCAAAACAGCAAGATCAAAAAGGCAAGAGTGGCTGGGGAGATAGCTCAGTGGTCTAAGTACCTGCCTGGCAAGCTCAAGGAACTGGATTCAATCCCAGGTATCTCATGCCATGCAAGCCACTGAAACCAGGCACGGTGGCACACACCCATGCTCTTAGAGATGGGGAGGCTGAGATGGGAGGATCACTGTGAGTGCAAGCTGTGTAGTGAGACCCTGTACCAAATAAATACAAG
>NDGM010981119.1:0-12604 GCA_002564305.1 Octomys mimax | reverse complement strand
TTAGTTCAGCTTGTTCTAAGTAGGTGCTTTAGACCACTGAGCCATCTCGCCAGCCCCTTGGCCACTCTTTTTGCTCATTTTATTCAGTTCTGTGTGTGAGACAAGAATAACCTGGAATCTTAACTCCAGAGGGAGAGATGGGCAACCCGGAACCTGCTAACGGTTAGTTAGTGAGTCACTTTGAGAAGGAGCTACCTGCTAGCATTCTGACTCAGAGATTGTGGCCAAGGATACATTAGGTGGCTGACCTGGGTTTTGGGTATAAGGAGGCAGGACAGGCCGTGTGCCCACGGAACAAGTTGTGGTACAGCCACACAATGGAACATTATTCAGCCACAGAAGGGGTAGAATGCTTTTACTAGTAGATAGTGCAATGTGGGTAACCTTGGAAACATGCCAACTGAAAACCAGGTATAAAAGCCACAGACTAGATAGTTCTATTTATATGAGATATCCCAAATAGATAAGTACAGAGAGACAGGAAACAGATCAGCAGGTGAGAAGGATGGAGGGCAGAACATGGAGTGACTAAGGGGTGTAAAGTTTTCTCTTAGGGTGACGAAGACACTTGGGAATTAGAAGTGATGGCTGCTGCTATGATTTGGGTGTGGCTTGAACATCCACAGGGGCACTGTAAGTAGCAGCTTGGTCCCTAGCTAGGGCTGTTGAGATAGCAGAACCCTTGGGAGCTGGGTCCTCTGGTCCATAGAGTGTGAGGACTGCTATGAAATGAGCACACCGGGCCCTGCCCATCCACCCTGCTCCTGGGTTGGGATGCAGGCAGTTGGCCATCCCTGCGTGCTCCTGCCACGAGGTGGAACAGCCAGTGGGCAGCCTTCTCTGCAGAGCCCACACTATACTGTTCGGACTCTGGGCCTCTAAGGCCATGAGCCAAATGCACTTCCTCTGCCTTGTTCACAGCCTCAGTGAGCTATGTCATTATGGGGCTACTAAGCTGACTAACACAGCTGCACAACAGTGTGCTCCAAGTGCCACTGAATCACACACTTTTAAATGGTTAAATTTGCTATATGAATTTTGCCTCAGCTTAAAAAAAGTCCAATTACCCTTTAATTTAAAAGTTCTGAGAAAATGGAATGGCAAATGATGGAGGCTGAGGCAAATGGAGTCAAAAAACTTCTAGTTAAGTGAAAAAAAAAGAGGAAAGCAGCCAGTAAGACCATGTGGACTTGGTCAGAAGGAGAGTGGTCCTTGCTCACACAGTACGCACCAGGCCCTCCCTCTGTGGTAAGCGGGACAGCCAGGGCGGAGCCTGAAGGTGCTGGGGGCCTTCGTCTTTCTTGCACAGCATCCATCATCTTAGGCCATCTGAGACAGCATGGTTGTCACACATTCTGGGTAGGTAGGTGGGAAGGAGTTCCAGCTGCCTAAAGTAAAGAGGCTGAGACTCGAGGCCCTCACTAATGGATGCAGAGCCCATGCTGAGCCTTCCCTGGGTCTGCCACATAGGTGGTAGCCACTTGCGGGTGGCTGCTGCCCTCTAGATTGGCAGTTGTTTATAGGCAGGGCCAGGCCTTACTCACAGCACCTGGCTCTGAGCAGGTGACATCATAAATATGTGTTGAAGAAAGACACATCCTCTGTGCCATTTATTTAATCAATTGATTTATATTTTTAATACATGAAACACAGATATGCTACAAAATCCAAAAGGCTCCAAGGGCTACACAGGGCTTTACTCCCTTTCTTCCACACTACCACTCCAAAATATTTGATGCAATCTTTGGCACTGTCTGCATCATTGAAATGTGACTAGTGGGTGACATCTAAACTGTAGAGGTTCCCGTGACCAGACTATCCAGTGACCTGGGTGTCAGGTCATCATCACAAGGTGGAAGCCACAGGTGTCACGATCATGACACCAAGATGAAAGCCATGTGAGTGAAAACAAAGTCCTGGGATTCCACCCAGGAGGAAGCACATGCCACAGAGCTGCTGGCTTGCAGAAGGATCCTGCTAAGGTGACAGCCATCCCCCACAGCCACTCATGGAATGATAAGCCACAGGCAGGGACCACGCAGGCTGTCCACTAAGCTGGCCACTGTCTTAGACATGACAGAAATGCTACACTGCTGTGTGGGGGGATGAAAGCAGACACACAAGCCACGCCCACTGAGGGCCTAGGGAGGTGTCAAGTGGTCGTCTGAAAGGAAGACGCCTTGTTCACCTTAAAAGAACTCAACAGTGAGCTGGTGGCACTGACCCCACTGCCGGGCTATGCAGCAGACCTGCTGGTCAGGAGGCAGCCCTGGAAACTAAGTCACCCGGAGAGGGCTCAGACCAGTCTGCGCCCCCTACCCATGCCTGGATGCATCCGACGGAGGAGGTCCTGTGTGCTGGGGCCTATGGACTCACGACCATGTCTAGCCACACCGTGAGGGTGTGTGCGCCTTCAGCTTTTTCTTAAGGCTGAGTAACCACTGCCCCATGTAGTCACCAAACCAAAGACTAAAAAAAGATTCAAGCTACGCAGCTCATCTGTTCCCGAGGTGCCTGCCTAATGGGGTGATGCACCGGCAGGCTAGAGGGCGAGTCGAGCCCTGATCTGATTTCAGCCAATCTGTTACTGTATTTCATTCCCTGTCCTTGTGCCCAGAGGCTGTTGCAATGGGCATAAATTTAGAAAGAGAGAGACAAATAACATGGAAAAGTTAATTTTAACAAAATAGGGTGGCCCTTACTCCTTCCTTCCCTCCTTCCCTCCCTTCCTTTCTCTTCATTTTGCTAAGAAGATCAAATGGTTTCCTTACTTATTCAGCCCTACCAAGGTGCAATCTGGTACTCTGGGCAGGAACTTAATAATTCATAGCCATACCCAAAAGAACCAGCTCTCGCTGAAACTCCGCCGAGCTCCCATCCTGAGTGTTTCCTAGAAGCTGAGCGTGTGAGAAGATGATGGCATTTTGCACAAGACCTGCAGTCTATGGGGAGCCTGGTGACCAAGCAAAACCCTCTAAATAAAGACAGACCCTGCCTCACCTGAAATGTTCCCACCAGCTAAGCATGGCCCAGGGGCCTCTAACTGTCACGTCGCCAGGAGTTATACATTGATATTTTAAGTGAAACTTTCAAGAGGAAATCAGTATCACAGATGGACGGCTTTGGGTATGATGGAAATTACACTGGTAGAGAAACTGCCTGAGAAATGCCACACCCCACACACACATATACACACACACACACACACACACACACACACACAACTTATCCTTGGGTGTGATGAACCACGTGTAGTAACAGACTGCGGATCAATTCCACCACCTTATCATTTAGCCTATTTCCTTTTATAAAGTAGAAACCAAAGTTAAATGACTGGACCAATGCCACAAGGGCGGCAGTGATAGAGGAGACTCAGGGCCAGGTCACATGGCTTCTGGGGACATGCAGCCCCCCACCCACTGGAAGCCACCCCGCTTGGCAGCTGTACCTCCGATAGCATCTCATACTGTCCCCTCCTCCCAAGAGCGATGGTCAGCAAATCGTAGACCACAGATGCGCTCTGCAGACTGATAAGGCGGTCACTTTTGTGCTCAGGTATCCTGCTCAGCACAGCATCCCGGTTGGCCTGAAAACGACATGGAAGAGAGAAGCAGATGGTGAGCAGCCCACGTTTGCTGCCATCACCGTGCAGCAGAGACGCCAGCTAGGTCTGCCTGCTCCACATGGTTTGCCTTCTGGAGGACAGAAGTAAGTAAGGGGCCTGTCACCTGAGGTTATGTACTCCAAATCCCTGGAGCATCATGGCACATACAGTGTGAGCCTGGCAGTTGGCCTCGGAGCTTTGGGGGCTGAGGCAAAGCAAGGAGCATCCCTTGGTCTTGGGTTCATGATTTTTGTGGCAGATACAGCAGGATCCACAAATGGGAACCGGCTATGTCTCCGTGTGACCCTGCTTCTGTCTACATTAGAGAGAGGGAGAACATTCTCAGCCCTGCATTTCCAACTACCAAATGGTGCCTGCGAGTGCTGTCTGTCCCAAACAGATATGTCAGCCTTCTCCGCTATGACCAAGCCACACTCAACGCTCTACATAGTGTCTTCGGGGAACAGACCTCACAGACTAATTCAGCCTGCTAAAGGAAGCACAAGACCAATGTGTGAGAGGAGACAAGGAGGAAACAGAAACTGCCTTGAACTGATTCTCGTCTTCTCTTCAGTCCCAGAGGGCTGAAGAAAGGGCCCTGCTGCCTTCCCACCTCAAGCGCTTAGCGCAGCAATGGGTCAGGGGCATCCACCCAGGTTCACTCCTCCCGTCTCTCCAGAAATCAAATACTCCTCAGAGCAACTTCTTTTCATTACTTCTGAAGTTTAATTTCTCCACAGATCTCTACCTGTAGGCCACATGTACTAGATGCTCAACAGCCAGCTTAGTCTCCCTATTTTCTATAAAGAGTTCTGAATCAAAATTAAATTTGCCCTTTTGTAGTTGACAGAAGTGTCTGGGCCCGTTTGTCCCTAGAAGTGGAGAAAGGGCCCCAGTCTCCTATGAAAGTGGTACTTGTGTTTCCAGAGTCCCTTGTCCCCTGGGCTGATGTTTATCTTCCTACCTGACATTAACAAAGGCCACTGGCATCCCTTCCTCTTGTTAATGAGGCAAAATGCTTGCTTTCTATGTGAGTCTAAGGCATTTACTTGTAGCCACCCAACAGAAATTACTCACTTTAAAACTCCTGGCCCTTAAATGTCAGAAATAAATGAGAATAGTTAAGACAGGCCACTTCCTACAAGGTGAGTCATCTCTTAGGGAAACAAGCCTGCTTTTCAAGAGTTCATTCTAAGGTTTTCTTTACCCAGCACCTTTTGAGCCCAACACAAGGCGCTCTATGAGGCCTGCTGCAAATGGTCTCCCTTTACTCATCTGCTGTAAATGTTCCATACTGAGACCAATGCCTACAAGAGAACAAAATAAAATCTAACAAATACCAGTTAGGAGAGACTTTCAAATTATAGCAAATACATCTTTTTTTTTTTCTTTCAGAGAAAGTATTAGTAGATTTTGATAAAAAAGGTATTCTAAAACCTCAAACAGATCCATAAATAATACATATCCCCAAGTACTGTTTCAGTGGTGGCTGTGCAAACATAGTTCTGATAATCTCTTTTTCTAGAAGAAATTTGCTATGTGGTGAGAATGCAGTACAATTCCAAATGATTTCTCGTAGACAGGGAAACTACAGATATATTTATGCTTCTAAAATCAGAACCAATGAAGAATGTAGTTTCCTCAGCTATTCAAAAAGCACGGTAACTTTCAGTTTGATTCCGTAATCAAATACCTTCATCTTCTGCCTACAAACTGAAAAATCAAGTAGTTAAAGGCCATAAAAAGAGGTTCCTAAGAACAACTTAAGTTTGGAATGATATGTGGGGAGAACATTATTGTCTTGGTTTGGAACCTACCTCTTCATATTTACTGCTGCTGCTGCTGATTTTACCATACCTTAAAAGGATCTTTCCAGAAATTAAACACCACAGAGCCAAATCGGACTATCTCAAAAGGATTATGAGAATTAGTAGTTTCTACCTATTCCACTGAGGAGCAAGACACCGCTACAAAGCATCTGCACCACGCTTAGAGCAACTGTTGGCACAGATGTGGCTGGGTTTTCAAAATTATGGACTAGAACACATGACCTGATGATGGAGCAGAATCATCCAGTCATCTAGAATGTCACCAAGAGTTCACAACCAAGTTTGTCCCAATGACATCAACAGTGAGCTGTGACAAGTCCAGCCTGGGGTGAGGGGATATTAGCTTGGAGGTCCACAGGACCTGACTCTCATCAACCAACTGGTGACAAAGTAGGTGCGACTTCTTCACTTGAAAGACAAGGACTGAATGCTACCCACTTGAAAAATAAGTATGACATGCTGCCAAGTGCCAGCCTGGCCACCTATGTGTCTTCCCTGAGTGTGGCAAGGCAGGGCAGAGAATATAAATGACACTGCCATAAGGTGCAGCTGACAGTTAGGAAAGATGATCCAAGGGGGCAATCTGCTTCCCGGGAAGGGAGAACGCCCGCTGACATCGAGCCCGTCCATGTACAAAGCAGCAGTAACTCAAGGAGTCTGGCTCTTATAAACATCACTGTGCCACTTCCCAAAGCAAAAACTTGGTGTTAAACCAAGGTGAGAAAGCAACCCTCCCGGGCCTCTGACTGACCCGGCCTCTACTGATGCCGCCTTTCCCAGCATACAACTGTTCTGCTGGCACGCCTCCTCTAGGGCTTTTCCACCTGCGTGTATTCCACACCTCCAATTAAGCCACATGCTGGGGCGGGCATCGCAGGATAAGGGAAACACCTTCTCTCGCTCTCCTTATGATTGCTGCCTGCCCGCATGGATGAACATTATGGCAGGCTGGGAAAGAGTGTAATCTACAGAAGGAGGAGCAGACCTCTGCACAGTGCATGCGTTTTGCCTGCTCTGGGCCTCCGGTTCCTCAGGTTCCTCAGGTTCCTTCTAGGTGAATAAACGTGAGCCCTCCGGTTCCTTTCCAGTTCCGGGAGCCTGATATTCTGCTCAGGTGCTCAGCGCCCATTCTTTGCCTCCATTGTTGGGATATTATTCCCAAGATTTTAAGCCAAGCTATAATGCTTAGGGCTGTATAGAGGAGAAATCCAGTAAGTGGTGAGTGACATAGTTTTAGATCTCAAACTTCAGCATCCTGACCATTTAGATGGTCTGGCAAACACAGCAGCATTCAGGAGCAGGAGTGAGCTCAGGCAGCCTGGGCCCTGTGGTGCCTAAGAACTGGCAGGAGAGCATAGAGAACACCAGCACAGAGGGGCAGGCCACTTCCCTGGGCTCCTGCGATGAAAACCCAGTGAGTGATTTACCCCAACATTCTTTTCATACCAGTGCAACAAGAAGGCTTGAGAAGGTCACCCCTTCTTTCCCTTGTAAGGTTCCTTTGTGGTCCCCCTAACTACATCACCTACTTACCTAAGTATTGCTAGTAGTACCAATACCTGGTGGAGGGATGACTAAACTAAGATACCTACGTGCTAACTGCTAAGAAGGGGTATCCCAAGCTCCAGGATGACCAAGGGACACTGCCTCCTAGTCCAAGAAGTAACAATCTTCCCTCTTTTTAAACTTCTACTGCACCCTCCCCACCCCAGGTGCTTCCCCTAGAAAGCATTTTCTCCTGAGAAGGGAAAATCACCCAATATTCCAGGACTGACCACAGTTAAGAAGGGACTCTAGGGACAGCGGGCAGAACTATGAAAACCATATTCCACTTACCATTGATTCACTAATCAGCAGTAACAACAGGGCTTCTTCAGTATTTTCTTGAGGACAAAAAATGCTGCATAAAGAAAACCAACTTTGATATATGGCAGTTTCAAAATAACACAAAATACACAACTAGAACAGGACGCTCGAAGGCCTTGATTTTTATAGAACCATGAAAATATACTATATAACTTAACGCTTGAATTTATATGTATATATATGTAATTTATATATTTTAAATATTTGAAAATATTTAAAAGCCTAAATATCATGTATACTTATTATGGAGACAGAAATTTAGATTGCTACAAACTGACATTATGTAAATAATCCCAGGTTTTGCTTAAACCCATAATGAAACATAAACTACAGATATTTCACTAAATAGCGCACTTATCTGTCACCTATTAGCTGGTGTATCATATATTGTCATTCAGATGAAATAAGAGATGGGAAACAATATCAGAGTGTTAGTGGCTTGTCCACTATTGCACAATTTGGAGAGCTATCTTAAACGCATATTTTTATTATGGGGTGGCATGCCAGAGCTGTCTCATTAATCTATTTTATGGAATTTGGCTAAACTCTAAAATCTTGGATTAAAAGAAAAAGCTTTTAAGCTCAATGTTGCGGAGGATTAGAAAACAATGAAAACCCAAACATAACCCCAATCTGCACTCTCTGTATCCTAATTTTTTGTGCTGTGAGCACTTTTAAGGACTTGCAGCATTTTTTCCTTCCTGTTCTTAAGCTCTAGAATCCTTTGAGTAGTATCGAGAATATTATCACCAACTGGACCAAACTCAGCTTTTCTTCAGAGCATAGAAACGAGTTTGCAATAAATAAAAATAATCTTGACTCAATAACTTGGATATTTTAAAGACCACTGAACAAAAACTAAATTTATATCTTCCTAGGAATAACATTACAATCATTTAGGAAATCCCCCCCTCGCCTGCCATAAATTTTAAAAAAAGGAGAAACAACCATATTTTCCAAATAATTATAAATACTAGATACTTTTGAAATGCTGGCAAGTTTTGTATTGTATCACAAGGCACTTAAGAGAGAGAGAAAAAGTATAGTGCTTGATCCTCTTAAGGTAACACTGACGCATCAGGCAGGAAACTACCCCATGATGTTCCTGTTGCTCTTCCGGGGCCATGACCTTACAGCAAGGCTGCCCCAGCCCTCATGAAGGATTCTGGGGCTTGAAGTTACTTCATCTGGGACTCAGCTTGCAGTGGACTGAGTTTTTCAGGAGATACATCTCCTTCCCCTTGAATTGAAAAGTAGGTTCTAAAGGCTCTAAACTAAGAGTGTCCCCATACGTGTGTGTACGTACGTGTGTGTGTGTGTGTGTGTGTGTGTGTGCGCCCACACACATCCAGCAGTTATTTCCTGATATTCTGGCTGTGCCTACATGCACGGGGGACCTTGCAAATAAATAAAATAGTAACCTTAGCCATTTTTTCCATGGATAGCCAATTCTGCATGGTTCAGACTAATTGCAGAGAAAGCCTGTGCTAATTGTGACTTCACACTAGCCAATTCAGTCCATAGATAATCTCAAAATTCCATTTGAGCCATCCAGCCTGGTTAAATGCTAGGTTGTGTTATTTTTACCAGACTTGCTAACCAGTAGCACATTAACTGACTCTAATTCCACTTCCTGGGCCCTCCCTCTTGCAGGATGGTGAGTCAGTCACACCGCAGAGCTCCCAGGACTGGTGAGGAGGGGGAAGAAGGGAGGAAGTAAAGTTTTATGAGACATGACTGAAAACACAGAGCTGTCCTTTCGTTATTTATGAACTCACAGCCTCCATTTCTGACCATTTATCCACTCTTCATTCCTCAGACAAGAGAGGAGCCCAGGGTCATGGTCAAAACTGCTGAGGTCTTCCTTCTGTGACATGTCACTTTTAGGGGCCCAAGAGCCTCAGGGAGTACCTGAGTACTGCTGGAAAGTGGAAAACCAGGGCTCTGGTCCCACAGAAAGTTCTGTGAAGGTGAGGTGTGGCCCTAGGGCACAGCAAGAAGCAGGGTCCAGTAGGTAGTAAGGACAATCTTCCCCAGCCAGCAGCCCAGAACAAATATGTAAAAAATGTTGTTTGTGGAAGAAAAAAATCATACCAAAGAAATCCAATTGCATTTCATCTCTTCTGTTATCTGAAACTACTGCCTGACAAATGAGAAGGAAGAGGTGTAAATGTCCACACACCACCCAGGAATCAAAGTGACTTCATTTGGGTGCAGGGAGGGCCTTGAACACTGCGAGCCCACACAGAAGTAGGTTTCTAGTAATGACTCCAGGGCCCGCAGACAGAGCTGTACAATGCCATTGTGCATGGCTGGGACACCAAAAGGGAGAATCCTGAACATGTGGCCCCTGAACTGCAGGAGCCAGATGGGAGCTCAGGAACCAATTGCTACTACCCAGTTATACTGTGCTAAGTTTGTCAAGGCAGAATGTACCATTAGGGTTGCATCTGGGGAAAAGAAAAGGATTTAAATTACAAATGAAGAGTGCCTGTTATGGTTTATGTCTGGGTGTCTTCCCAAAGCCTCAAGCAGTCATGGGGGTGGGCGTGGGGCACTTCTTGGCAGCTGAATCTAGAGTATGTGATTGATTCATAGTGTAATGCTGGGATTAAGGGTGAATAATTGCTATTCACTGATTGGATTAGTACTGCCTGAATCCCAGCAATCTGGATAAATAAATGGAGCAAAAAGAGGCTTGTTACTCCTGCTTTTGTTCTTGTTCCTTTTTTTGTCTTCCTCTACCACGAACTATTGCCCCTCTACCATATCACTCTCCTTGGAGCCTGCTGATTATAGACTGAAACCTCTACAAACTGTGAGCTAAATAAACTTTTCCCCCTTTAATCTTGGGTTTTGGGTATCATGCCTCAGCAATAGGAAAAGTAACCAAGACAGAAACTGGTACCAGGAGTGGGGTCATTGCTGTGACATTGCCTGACTGTATGGATTAAAAGATTTGAGAATTAATCTGGAAAGTTTTTGAGAGACTGGCTGAAAAAGTAGTCCCTATATGCTGTAAACTATAGGAAAAGCTTTGGTTGGAGCGTAAAAACATCAGAGTACTGATGGAAATGCTGCCAATTAAGATGAGGTTCAGGAAGCTTCTTAGGACTGCATTGACTGCTGGAACCCAGGTGGTATATGTTGTGCTTTGGAAGGAAGTTGGTCTGCATTTTGCTTGTGCTTATATAAATATTACCTGGGTGACAGAAAAGTGTCAGTTTAGTCTACTATTGGGACAGTGCCATAGATACTGTTGAGCTCTTTCAGCCAGATCTATGCTCCAAGTTAAGAGCAAAGGGTTGCAGGGATGTAACAGGAGAATGCAGTTGTCAAGAAGGAGCAGGACAATAGAGAAATGAACTGGAGCCTTTCACCTGAAGGGAAGAGTGTATCTGAGTGTGTACTGCAACAGCCAGAAAGGAGCCCAGGAGCCAAGCACTACCACCCAGTTACTGTGCTAAACTCAACAAGGCAAATCTACCATTAGGGTTGCATCTGGTAAAAGGAGAAGGATTTAAATTACAAATTAAGAGTATATTTGAAATGCAGATCCCTGTATTTTAGTTTTGCCATGTCCTATTGTTAAAAAGTTAATGGAAAGCAAGGATTGTTGTTGTAATAGCTCTTTTAATATGATTTTAATATTGTTTTCAGATACATGTTTATAATCAGGTTAGTCAAAAAATTGTGGTTTTAACCTGGAATTCTGACCACCCTTTGAATATTTTACTTTTGGTATGGAAATGAGTATAATAAAACTGTATATAGATGTAATTGTTATATTAATATAAATCTGAATAGACCAAGACATGTTAACTTTTCACAAATCTGCCACTGGAGACTACAATTTAAAGAAATGTGGTCAGGTTACTGAGTTGACCAGAGGTAGACTGTGGTGGATTATCTAGTGGTCAACTTGTAACACCCAGCTGGACAGAATCTGCGTGGTGCTAGGTGTGGAAGGCACACCTAAGGATTCTTGCCGATAGCATAAAAAGAGAATTGGAGGAGACGGTGCTGTGCTGTTGATTATCCTGTCACAATGGATTTCCTGACATGAACTCAGCTGTTCTCATCATTGGAGGAGCTCTGGACCTCATTGTTGCTGAAGATGGCTGTGGTTCTTTTCAGGGGAGCTCTGGCCCTTACTTTGAGCATCACTTCGTGGCTCCAATGCAGCCCCTCAACCTGCTGGCACACTTTCTAGCCTCCGACCTTTGGGCCTTCCCGGTGCACATCCTTGACAAAGACTGGCATAAGACATTGCTGTGGGTGCTAAGCTTCCAGCTGGATTTGTGGTGGACATTGCTTTGGGCTCTAAGTCTTCAGCTGGACTTGCACGGAACACTGCTGTGCAACACACAGGCCCTCAGCTGGATTCTTTGGATAGTTATGTGTGTGGACAAATGTTCTGTACTCTTTTACATTTAAGTCTTTGGGTGAATATTATAAAATAATCTTATAAATTATATGGCCTATATTAAATCTTTTCCTTGTAAACTCTGATTACAACAATGCCTCTTGGTTATTAGGGATCACTTGGTCTAGTGTGAGAATTGGAACTCTGCACGACTGTTCCTTTTGGGTCACCCTATACAATTTAATAATCCCCTCATGACAAAGGGCAATCAGCCAGGTGCCCTAAGCTCAGCTCTGGGCAGCATGGGGTGAGTCCCACACAGCCCATCTCCCTGGGCACAGCTCCTGTGTGCCTGTAACTCAGAGGTAGGCTAGATTCACCCAGAGTGAAGAGAAACCAGTGGTGCAGCTGGCCACTTACACAGCTTCAGTTCTGCACAATGCCACTGTCCTAACGCTGTCCCAGCCTCATCTTCCCACTTGAGTCAGCTTCAGCTTTACTGGAGACCTCTGCATGCGGCGGGGGGGCCAGAGCTTCAAACCATGCTTAGCACTGACAGGGGGTACCTCCTCCTCACAGGCCTGCCAGGCACTTGCTGGCATCCACAGATCTTTTATCATCTGGTCTTACGCCCACTGCTGACCAACCGGAGCGTCCTGCTTCATAATGAGCGCCCCAAACAAGGAAAACTCTAACTATTTTTCCCTTTTCACTAAGTCCAAGTAAGAAACAGAGTTGTGAACACACAAAACTGGAAAGTTGAAAACTAATGAAGGTGTATAGATTAGCATAGGAATTAGAGAATAGACTCTGGATCTTAGTAGAGAAACTAAACAAAGCCAAAAATTGCCTTGTTAAAAAGATAAATGACTGGGGCCGGGGAGATGGCTCAGTAGAATAAGCACTTCCCTGGCAAGCATAAGGGTCTGAGTTCAATCC
>NDGM010981117.1:0-10851 GCA_002564305.1 Octomys mimax | reverse complement strand
CCCCCAGCACCACATGCCAGCCAGCCCCGCCCCCTGGTGGGCTGAGCTACACACACACACACAAATAAATAAAAATTGAAAAAAATAAAATATAAATATTAATAGGGCCAAGGAGATGGCTCAGTAGAATAAGCACTTGTGTGGCAAGGGCAAGGGCCTGAATTCAGTCCCCAGTTCTGCAAAATAAATAAATAAATAAATAAATAGAAATAAATATTAATGACCACAACTTATTTACTGCATTGATGTAATTCAATATTATACTGAATAACTCTATAAATCTTTATGTTCCAACAATATTCTTATTTGAAATAAATTTCTCAGTAACAATAAAGGACATGTTCATGGAAGAGAGACAGATGTGTCTATAAAAAATCTCAACTAAAACACTGCCTATTCTCAAGAATTCTTCGCAAATAATATGATAGTACTGGATTCTTAAAACTTACACAAATAAAGAACTTTTTATCAAAGAAATGCCTTTCCATTGTCCAAATTTTGGGAAATTTACATTGTCTCATAACTTGGTTAACAAAATTACATGATACTTTGGTATATATCTTTTTCTTCTTCTTCTTCTTCTTCTTCTTCTTCTTCTTCTTCTTGATGGTACTGGGGATTGAACTCAGGCCCTTGAGCTTGTCAGGCAAGCGCTGATTCTACTGAGCCATCTCCCTAGCCCCGGTATATTTCTTGAGTAGTATTTTCTGTGGATAGATAGGCCCATATATATAATAGCAAATAAGGAACAAAATTATCTAAATAGATGGAAGGATGGAGGGCTAGATAGACCAAACAATAGACAAAGTTTTCCACTTAATATTATACCATGAAAATTTGAACAGTTTTAATATATTTTATTAGTACACCCATGTAGTACATACTGACTGCATTCCTTGTGGAAGTTGATAAACGGACATAACACATCTTAATTTTTTTCATCTCACCCCAACACAAGCATCCCTTGTAAAGAAAAGGTCATGCTTGGATCGTGCATAGGCACCCGCTTTGCACAATGAATGTAAACATTATGTAGTGCACACATTTACAGGAAAAGAACGGCATCATTAACATTTCTAGAAAGTTTGATGATATAGAAAGTATAATAGGCCATAATTAATTTATAATTTAACCAGTACTGCATTGTTTAATGAGTTCTTAAATCTGTACCATATTATTTAACACTTGAATAAATGTCTTTATAAAGGTATTTTATCTATATCTATATTCAGAGTTATAAATCTTTAAGATTGTGTAGATCTGTAAGTACTAAATCATTTTCCAAAAATGCTGATGTATGTTCAGCCATTTAGTTTTCCAGTAACGATATATATATTAAGTAATTTATTTATTTTTTTATTTTTTGGCAGAACTAGGGATTGAACTCAGACCCTTGAGCTTGCCAGGAAAGCAGTTATTCCACTGAGCCATCCTCCTGCCCTTCCTTTTTTCATTTAGTACAAGGTCTATAGAGTCTCACTATGTAGATCGGACGCATAGTGATTCTCCTGTTTTCAGTCTCCCAAACACTGGGATTACAGGCCCAGGACCCCAAGCCCAGTCTCGATCTCAGCATGCCCCAGGGATGGGGCAGTGCTGGCACAGCACCCTGAGGATCGAACCCCAGCTGCTGTGCTCTGCCTAAACAGGTGCTTTAGTCCAAAGAACTGTCTGCCTGGCCCTATATTAAAATTTAACTGTAGGCTTATCTATTGCTTTTCAAAAACTTAATCTCACAGGGCTTGTAATTTTTCTTAGGATTGTTTTAATTTTCTTTGAATATAGATGGGAGAAAACATATTTATAAGCCCACTACTGAAACAGATCTCTTCCAGTTACCATAGTTTCAGATTCCTCTCTTCCTATGCATTCTTTTCTCCACTCTCACTCACATGCTTCCAATAAGACACATGCTTCTTCATCCACATCCAAGAGAAAAATTAAACCTAATATTAATTAAACTCAATACTAATCCATGGAAAACCGTGTAGGAAAGAAATAACTCAGCTTTGCCATCACATCAAGGCTTGACTTCTCCATAAGTTTTTTTTTTCCGTTAGTATACAAACCATTTTAAATTTTCTAATCTCACAAAGTGGGAGCAAAGTTTCTTTGTGAGACTCTTCCACTGTAGTTAGTACTTTCTCCCTCTTCTTCCCATTACAGTACTGCTTTCTAAACTTAAGTTTTTAAATATTACCTCTATGTCTTCAAATGCTGTGCACTCAGAGTGTGCCATGTCATGGAAGTAATTTTCTCCTAAAAAACTAACATTCTGTTCTTTAAAATTAAGCAGATACTTAGTCTTTTATTGTCTATCAGAAGCACCTGAAGTGTTTGCTCAATGTACTCCTCTGAAAGTGCTCCTTTACAATTGATGGCTGCAGCACTGCCTGGCCTTCTCTCTGGAAGTAATTTTCATGCTCAGTTCATTTCCAGAGCCGAGTTCCAGGACAGCAACTCATTTTCATGAGCATCTCATCATCCTCCTCTCAAATAGTGCTCTTCCTCAAATGTGAGTCCACAACCTGGTTGCCTTCTGCCCTTGAACATTTTCACACTCACAGTAGATGCAATCTACAAGGAATTTGAATAATGCTCAGTTCCACATAACCATTTCTACTCTTCAACTCCACATAACCATTTCTACTCTTCAACTGGATGAAAGAAATACCTGCTTAATTGATACCAGTATCACCTTGACTCCCCCACAATCATTTCAGTATACTACACTGCATATCCATATGAATGGAATAAACATAAAGTTTCTTCTGTGAATAATTAATTAGTTATATATTTATATACAGAAAGATGTATCTGTCCTGATAATTTCACTTATTTCATCTTTTAAAATCATGTACCTTGTTTGGTTGTCCAGTTATTGACCTGTCAAAAACTTACATAACAAATCTAATTATCTAATCAATTATCTGAATTCTGTTTAGGGAAGTTTTAAAACTTTTACCCTTTCCTTGATATTTTGGTATTTTTTGAAGGAGATTGATGAAAATAGTGTTTCAGGTATCGCTATAGTCTACCACAATTTCACCTGGACTTTATTGACTTTCACATTTGGGATTTTATTTTTATGTCAGTAATTTGTAGAGGTTAAATGAACCCTAATAATTCTTCCAGCCCATACACTTTATGATTCTATATTGAGTCCAATAATGTACAAGGTGCTTTCACACAGAGATTCTTAAACTCAGTGATAATGAAGTAGACCCATGGCTACAAATGAGGTGAATATATGAAACACGAGGACCCACAAGTAAAACTACATTGTTCTTATTCTAGATAATTTCAATTCAAGTGTCTAGAGGAACAAGATGTGTGCAAAAACTTCACCAGTACCCTACGTCTCCTTCACAATCTGCTCCCACAGCTGACTTTCGCCCTTTTCATTTCTCCTACCCACATAGTAAAATGGTAGAGAGCATGACCTCACCCCCAATGCCATTCAAACTTAGTCCTAAAAAGATGCCTAAGTATCTTCCTTGGGTGAAGCCTAAAATTCTACATTTTCATAAATCTTTCACATGATATTAAGATGAGATGATAACATCTTTATTAACAAGATTCTAGAACCACACGTTCAAGTTTTTCTTAGTTGCTTTCCTCATGGCTGGGACAAAACACTTGACACCTAAAGTTAAAAAAGGAAAAGCTTATTTCAGCTCTCAGTTTCAGTCCATAGTCAGCTGGCTCTGAGGCAGGGTGGCATGGCAGAGAGGCACTGCAGAGGACAAGTAGTCCATGGCACGACAGGCAAAAGGCAGCAACTGGCTTCCTCACCCTTGCATCCAACGCAGAACCATGCAAATTTCAATCAGTGGACTAATGCAGCACCACACATAGCATCCTGCAGGCAGCATAGCTCAGTCTCCTGGAGAAGCTTGTGGGTTGGCTTTCCTGATAGGAACTCAGTTTTCTGCACCATCAGAGAAGCTTGAGACCTCACTGTTGTTAAGCATGGCTGTGCTGCTTTGGGGTGGAGCTCTGGCTCTCACCTTGAGCATTGCTTCCTGGTACAAGTGCAAATCCCTCAGCCTGCAAGCACAGAAAGGCAGACTTTCTAGCTGGCAACACTGTACTTTAGGCTTTCCCAGCACAGATCCATGAAGCAGGCTTGCATGAGACACTGTCATGGGCTCTAAGTCTCCAGATGGACTTGGGGACACTGTTATCCGCTCTAGGATTTGCAGCAGGACTCATGAAAGACATTATCATGGGATCTAGGCCCACAGCTGGAGTCTTTGGTCATTAGCGTGTGGACAGATTTACTGCACTTTCATATATGATTCTTGGGATGACTATTAGAAAATAACTCTGTAACATATGTGTCCTGTCCTGTATTATATGGCTCCCCTTCAAAAACCTCAAGCCACGACAAAGGTTCTTTCCTCATGCTAACCAAACATTTAGCATATGAGCTCCATCACTGCATTTTATTAGATGTGCATTCTAATTAAACAGGATTATTGGCATGTTGTCCTATGTTGCAATTTCTGGTATATAATTTCCCATTTTAAAAAATGTGCTAGTTATTTTTTACTTTCTTCTACAGCTGGCATATACTTATTTTAAGTTTGTGTCATAGATGGCCACACCAATAATTAGTCATGAACCTTAAGTGAACACGAAGCATATTAGTAATACCCATCAATCTTCTTTACAGTGCTTTTCAATTAAAATGCTTTTCTCAGGTATGCTATATACTCCAGTGAAATATGGATCATTACTTTCATTTTATAGTCAATTTAGCCTGATGTCTAAGACTCAGCATAAATAATTAATTGAAAATCATCTAAATTCTGAAACAGCACAATTAATGTGTCATATACATAAAATATAGGTATGTTTCACTTTTATATTGTTTTATAACCAAAATAAATATATAATGTGTTTATTTCTACCACAATGTAAAATGTCGGCTATAATCCCAACCTTCTCTTAACTCAGACTTTGAATGATCTTCTCCAGCATCACCAGGATATGGTCAGTAAGTTGCTTCTAATGAATAGAATGCAGCAAAAAATAAAGGGTGATACTTACGAGATGAGGTTCCTAAATCTTTTGATTTCCATCTGATTCTCTCAGTTGCTCACTCTAATGAGGCAGCCAACAGTGATTATGCATGATGATTCATAAGACAAAAATTGAGAGCATCATCTGCCAAGAGGTAGAGAGAATGTTACATTCCCAGTTCTACAGCTTTCCTTATAGTTTTTGATGGTGAAGCTTAATCATATCAACGTTATAGGCTTTGGAGCTGCACAGGGGATTAGCAGAACACAGTCTGTGTGTGTCTAGGTGGGTCACAGAGGGATGACCTTGGACACTGCGTCTGGTCGCTCAGTCCTTCCTTTTTGACACTGTCCCTTTCTCTTCTTCCTAAATGCCATGAACTAAGATTTGCTTCAACACCACCTTCCACTATGAGGTTTCTGGCTTGGAGTCAGGCGACCGTGAACTGAGTCACCTTAAAAGATGAACCAAGTCTGCTCTCCTCAAGTTGTATATGTTGAATATTATGTCCAGGAATAGAAAAGCTGACTAGTACTGGACACTGGACCATAGAAGTGCCATCATTTTTGTGACTATAGATAACCATATTGCTGGAAAACTTTTGGAACTAGTTTGTAGTATGAGTTTGGAATGTTTTGTACATGGAGGCTAGAGAAGCCATAGAATACCATAAAAGAGCTCTGTGGGTGATTCTAGTTGGAACTCAAAAGACCAGAATGATCCATCATATGGATGCATACAACAAAGGACAGGCTCGGGAGGTTTCAGTGGGGAACAAAGACTCAATGAGCAATTTTAATACAGGATATATATGTCACACTCCGGCAGATTATGTGTCTTCATTGTGCCAATGTCCTGAGACTTTGCAAGAGATTTAGAACACAACTGCCAGACAAATTAATCTGGAAGAGGATACTACCGACAGCTTAACATTCAGGATGTAGCATGGGTATCGCTGACTACTTGACCAAGATTACGGTGAGAGCTGGGTGGAAAGAGTTGAGCAGAAAATTTTGAAAAAATAAATTGTGGCTCAGAAAGAACCATGTGTAAACCATGTGTAAAGGTTAGAAGCATTAGAAAGAATAAAGTGCCATTTAGTACCATTAAAAAGGAACTGTGTACTTTGTACCAGAAAAAGAGAAAGAGGTCATCTAGGCTATCAGCAAAGCCCTGCTCTTTGTAAGCTCTAATGTACCAAAGCATAAACGTTTCATTTGAAAAAGTGTCTCTGGGCTCCTTATGAGGAAACTCATTCCTTGAGATCCAGTTCATTCTGTTCAGCTGTACAAGTACTCAAAGGCTACTGTAGTCCTGGTACAAGGGCACCTAAAAATTGCTCTTATTGGCAGCAAACCTTGCAGCTGTCCACATGGTGCTGGTTTGATGGAGATATAGGAAACCTATAAAAGCTTTGAGATCAGAAAACTTTTCACTCAGATTTCAAAGGGAGGCCTGTGAGGCCAGACAAGGAGCACCTAAGAGGGAAATGTATGGAGCTGTGGGAATGGCACAGAGCGGCAGCGGTGACTCTAAGAAGTCAGAGACACCAGGCCATAAGTCATCTGTGAAGACTGCTTCCAAGTCTTAAGCAGTACTGGCCCAAGAAAGAGACCATGTAAATTACAGGCAGAAAAGCTACAGGAGAAGAGCCATGCAAGTCCTCTATATACTGGACAAGAAGCTAGAGGAGCTAGTATTTGCCCTGCTGGGTGTGGGTTTTGCTTTGATCTTATTTTTTCCTATACCTCCGTGCCTTCTCTTTGGATATGGAACGTTTGTCGCACGTCATTATAAATTAGGATTATAAGATATTTTTAATTTTACAGAGGTTCATATCTGAGAGCCTACCTTGAGACTCAGAAGACACTGTAACCTGGACTTTTGAAAAGTGCTGGAACTACTGAGACTTTAGGAAATGAATTTTTGCATTTCCAGTTGTATGAGATAGCTGTATTACATTACATATAGGCAAGACTTTGCATTTATTAGGGCATTAGGTATATGTCCTGGTGTCAAGCTGACACATGAAGGGATATGAAGGTTATGCTGACAGTGTCCACTTTACTCATCTGAAAGCCATTAAGAACAGTGACGATCACTGCTAGTTATGTCTGGGAAAGTCATGGAAGTATAGCCTCAGAAAAATTATCTCATTCCTGGTCAGTTCCTCTATGGGTCTACCCCGGTCCTGCTTCCCAACTACCATGCACTAAGCAGTTTTACTGACACATGCCCTCTCCCTGGAAACAAGCAGACCATTGACTGAATCTCTTAAAACCTGAGCCAGAGTAAATCTCTCCTCCAGGATCAGCAACGCTGCAAATAGAGATATGCATATTATGTATCTTGTCCAGCAAAGGAAAGGCTAGCTAGTACACAGTTTTTTTCATTTTGGACAATTATAATATTAAATGCTGGACAAGAATATAACAGAAAAAAGTCCTAGTTCTTCTTTCTAGTCTAGAAAAACTGATTCCTGATCCAACAACAATATATTATCAATTCCCTTTGTTAGAAATCCCAAAAAGAGAGACTCCTTAAACTCAAATAAGTGCAAAATCAGTTTCTCTAAAGCCAGGAGAAAAATGAGCCCATCCCCGCAGTCTCACCACATGATCCCATGGGAAAATGTCCTAAGAGCCAATCATTACTTGAAAAGGAAAAGAAACACTGCATTGGCCCAACATTCTGGTTTCTGAGAAGCGGCTGAGCATGGACTAGTTCCTCTCGTCTTGAAGTGCTAACGGTACACAGCCTAATGTGGATGCCAAGGTACAACCGCATGGAATAGCTGATTGACTTGCTACCTCTTTGGAGGATCAGCAGGGTTGCGACTAGAAACAAGTACAACACAGTAGCTTCTCCTCAGGAAATTGAGGAGAGACTCACATGTTGACAATGTTTCAGCTTTTCAGAGGCTGCAGGGGGACTGGATTCTACATCAGCAGTTTCAAAGTGCTGACAGGAGGTCGCATATTTTAGATATCTGGGAGGCACTAAGAACAGAAAAAGAGATGCACAACTTACAACAGCTATCAACAGGCAAAGAGAGCAAGACATTACGAGTTCCTTAAAAAAGACACTGGCAAAATAAGACTCACTAATTAGAAATTTACACACCAAAGTACAGAGAGGAAGCTTTCACAGAAAAGATCTTTAAGGACCCCAGAATCTCAGGGTGTCCTGATTTAGGAAGTCAGTCTGTACAGACTGGGAGAGCTCGCTACATTGTGCAAGCGTGTGGGCGCCAACACAAAGCAATAAAGGCACTGGGAGGAAGCAGAAAACACAGCCTCAAGAATGGAAAGAAAGAAGCCTACAGAAACTGGCCTAGAAGAAAATAAAGGCGGTGGTCCTTATATAAGATGGAGCTACCTGATATAAATCAGAAAATCTGAAAGTCGAGTCTCCATACAACAGATTTCACCTATAGACTTCACCAAAGCAAAGCAGGCCACTGTGGAGAGTGGGTATCCAAACTTTTGATTCGCTCGGGCTATGATGAGTGAAGAAGAAATGAACTGCCCCAGACATAAAATATATAACAAAGTTCATCTATGTAAGTAACAAAACTTTCTGTGTTTTTAAATTTTTACTATAGCATTTCCAGCGTTAGTAATGTTGTCTATATAATTATAATATAGCAGAATAACAGAAAACTACTCAACACATTTTTATACCCTAGGCCATACTTGCAAAAAATATTTTCCCTTGTAAATCATTTTACAAAATAATACAAATCCAAATGTAGTGATCATATAAGAAAATGTTTGTCTTCTTAATAACAATGAAAGCATGTCTTCACAGGATTCAGTGGTACTGGGCAGGTGGGTTGAAATTTACTATCAACAATAATCACTGTATTCTACTCACCCCAATCCACACAAGCACATGTAACAGCTAACATGAAATTTTACCCCTTCTGGCTGCATACCTGTGAGACAGGAGTTCGCAGGAGGCGGAGCTGGCACCGCAAGGCAACCTCCCCTACACAGCAATCGTCTGTCGTCCCTTCAGTCTGTGCTTAAGCACTACACAATCAAGTTTTGAAGAATCCGCTAACAACCACATTAAGTTTATGATGGGGGGGAGCATTTGTAGCTGTCTAGAGCACATGGGCCATGTGCTGCACATGCCTGCTGTACAGTATTGGTTATTTATGCTCATCGCCTCATGGATAAATCAAAGCTGTACCTTATCACACTGCGCAGGATCACTAGAGAGTGCTGTACAACAGACCACTAGTCTTGACAGAAGCAAAACAAGCTTCAGCATTTATGGTGCACCTTGTATTGTATGTTTTTCACCTAGTACCATGTAAACTGGAGAGATTACAAGTCGAACCTATATAAATTAGGTATCGTCTGTGTTGATAATGATCCGGCAGCACCTAAAATCAAATACCATAAAGACTAAAGATACTCATTAAAATGGTACATAAAATAAATGAAAATATCAAGAGAGAGCCAGGCATGGTGATGCGCTTCCGTAATTCTAGCACTTGGGGGGCTGAGGCAGGAGGATCTCTGAGAGTTCAAGGCCAACCTGCTCTAGATAATTAGGTCAAGGCCAGGCTGAGCTACATGAAGAGGCTGTAGAAGATAATAAACAACTGGATTGAAAAAAATTTCAAAGGGGTTCAAGAGCAAATTTGGTCAAGTAGATGAAAGAAATGTGACTCAAATACAGAACCTTTTGAAACCACTCAAAAGGTATTTGTCAGAGAAGCATAAAGGTAAAAGAATAGAGAAGTATAAATTCTTTGAAATTATGAAACAAATATACACATCACTAAAATGCCAAAAAGAAGAAAAAGGGTCAGAAAGTGCTTTTAAAGAAATAACTGGAGGAAATTCTCCAAATCTGAGGAAGGAAGCAGAAACCAGATCTAAGAAGCCAAACAGACCCCAACTAGAGTAAATCCAAAGACTACCACAATGGGGCACACTAAAATCAAATTGCTTAAAATGAAAGGCAATTTTTAAAGCAATTTCATTACACATAAGGGAAGCTCCACAGGACATCAGCACAAACCATGCAGGCCAGAAGGAAGAGAGATGATGCTTTCTGAGTGCTGAAACAATTGAAAAAGTACCAACCAAATGTAGCGTATATTCCAGAAAAAAGATATTCTTCAAAAGTGAAGGAAATATAAAACTTTTTTCAATATACGACAGTTGAAGAAATTCATCGCACTACATGTGTCTTCTAAGACACACTAACAGTACTCATTCAAGATGAAATAAAAGGAAACCACACAGCAATACAGAAGTATATGAACACACGAAGCTTGCTATCAATGGTAGAAATTTAGGCAAAAGTAAGATCATATAATACTGTAATGGTGGTACATAAGCAAGTATTGATATTTGTATTAAGTTTAAAGGACAAAAGTAAAAATAAATATAACTAAAATATGTTCAACTTAATACAACCTAAAACGATGTGATCTGTGCTATCAAAAACATGAAGGGGTAAGAGTAGAAGTGGTTCGTTGTAACTAAGTTTACAGTGATACTGATGTAAAACTAGACTGTTGGAACCATAAAAGTTTTCAGGGAAATCAACTGATCACCACAAGGAAACTACCATTGAAGATACATAAAAGAAAAACTGAGGTAGAAATCAAAGCACACCAATTTTTTTTCTGTAGGTCTAGAAATTTTTTATTAAATATCAAATTTTCATTTTTAAATTTAATATGGCTTGGAAAACACCATTTGCCTTTTTTTTTTTTCTTTTTGCGTCTAGGGGCTTGGGAGATGGCTCAGGGGAATAAGCACTTCCCTGGCAAGCACAAGGGCCTGAGTTCAATCCCTG
>NDGM010981109.1:0-15253 GCA_002564305.1 Octomys mimax | reverse complement strand
TTTTTAAAGAGTATAAGTCAGAATTAAAACAGAAAAAAATACAAGTGATACAGAATTTCACTTAACAAAGTGATATGAATTTCACAGCATCTGTTGTAACGTGTGCTGTGGTTTTCCAACCAGTTATTCATATTGCCAGTTAATGCTTTAATTTGTTTCATCTCCTTTCCTCAATTGTTTGTGCCTTTTCTCCTCTTAATTCCATCTACATCTCCTTCTTTTCCCACCTTGACATGCCGTATCTGGTAGCAGCATCCCGCTCTTTACCTTGCAGCACAGGGCTTCATGTGTGTGTCGCCCAGAGAAGCCACTCTGGCACAGGGGCAGGGTGCTGCACCCACAGCTTCCATTCATCCACAATTCAGTGACCATGTATTACTCTATCCCTTACTCTTTCCTTCTTTGTTTTCCTACCTTTGCTTTTTCTTCTTTTCTTTCATCGGCTTCAGACTCTCCCCAGGAAAGTCTGTGGAGGGGAGTACAATAAATGTAACATGCAAGAGCTGACTGACGGCTTTGGGTGTCACACCACAGGCTCACAGCCCTTTGGCTTTCTTCCTGGGGTGGACCCTGAAGCCTGTTCCCAGAGTCCCCAGCCCTAAGCTTGTGCAGGTTGCTCCCTGACACCAGGGGCTATGACATAGCAGGCCGGTCCCTGGGCCCGACTCTTGGATTACACCAGCCTTGGGAAGCCCTGAGCAAGACCATCAAGGTCCAGTGACAAAGGAAAGAAGGGAAAAAATAACCTGAGTGGGAAAGCCTGGCTCCCTAGCAGTTTTGCAGGTTTCCAGCGCTTCAGGAATCCCTGGGTGCAAGCGAGCAAGGAGAGGAAGGTGTGCCTGAGGAGTACACGCTGCGGGTACCTTCCTTTCACCACATTGAGGGAGTGACAGTTAACTCGGCACTGCTTTGAACAGGAAGACTCTGCAGGTGTGGCAGTGAGTCAGCTTCTCCTGGGGTTTTCTAAGGAAGGAACAGAAGCACAGAGAGCTGGAAGTCTGGGGTTCAGTCCCACCCTCCACTGTAGCACTCGGGCTGAGCGGGCAGCATCCTGGGCACTCACTGGGCTGCTCACTAGGGACTCTTCAAGGTCACCCCAAGTGTACCCCACTCCCACCACAGTCCCAGAGACTCAGAGCTTGTCTGCCTCCTCAGCAATGCCAGGGGGGCAGGTCTGCCTCGCCTGCACAGGGGTGCCCAGCGCTCCCGGGGGAATCGTAGAGCACTTGGATGGCAGAACCTCTGTGATTTGGGAAAGACGTGTAGGGGACACGGGGCCTGACAAGCCATGAGTGGGAAGTTTGAATAACCTATATGAAACCTTAAGGGTTTTTTGTTTGTTTGTTTTTGTGGCGTCAGGCTTGAGGATCTGGGAATCGAACCACAGCATCCTGAGCCTAACTGCTTTGTTTAAGCAGACACTTAAACAACTGAGCTAATGATCAGACCTCCAAACCTTAAGTTCTGAGCAGAAGTAAACTAAAAATTAAATTAAATCACAGATGCAAATATGTCTTCCTGGCTGGAAGACAACCTGACCTCAAACTCCAAGTGTTACAATGGACACAACCATAGTCAGAAATTCAACTGTCTTCTCACCTCCATTTTACTGCTGGAGCACTGAGGCCCAGTGGTGGAAATTACCTTTCTGTGGCCCTAGGGCTAGAAGAAGGTAGAGCCTGCCTTAATTTCTTCTTCAAACAAGCATTTTTATGTGCTAAAGCTGGATCTAAAGGCTCTTCAGGTATTAATGATCAATTCTCAATTCCCGTTTGTGAGTCTACGTCCTTTGCCCATCACGGCCCTGGATGGCTGAGCTGGGATCTGACCCTCCCAGCAGGCGCTTCTCCCCTGCTAGCTCTCCCCGAACGCTAAGCTTCTCCCATGGAAAGGAGGAAACGTGTGAACTCCGAGGCGTGGGGACACTGAGTGTGGAGCAAGCAGCACATGATTCCACTCTGCACAGGAAAAGCAAATCCCCTCGACCTTTGATGCAGGAGCAAAGGGAGAGAAGTCAAAATGAAGTCATAATTTACAAAAGAATAGAATGCAAGACACTGAGGAATGCTAATTATAAAATAAAATGTCCGTTGTTAGAGAGAAAAACCAAAATTAAAGGGGAGGCTAGGGGTGAAGCGAGATAGAGAGGCCGATTGTCTGACTCCTGACTGCACAACCTCTACACTAGGCACTGTTTTTTCAGCACCAGGAATACAGTAGGAGGCGTAACAGGAAAAGCCGCCATCTTCAAAGAAAAGGCAAATAAAGAAATAAATCAGAATATATAATACACAGAGTGCTGATAAACTGAGAAAAAGGGAAGAGGAGTTCTGCAAAGAGGGATGTAATTTTGTATGGGTTGATCAGCAGAGATGCAAGAGAGCACCTGAGTGAGCTGTGTGGCTCTCAGGCAGAGTTCAGGCAGATGAAGGGCTTCTGTGTTGACCCAGAGAGGAAAGCGGGACTGTGAAGTTAAGACGGCAGGAGGCCAGGGACCTCATGCTAGTGAACAGGGTGGAAGAGGAAAGGGGCAGTGGGAAAGCCTAAGCCTGGGCGGTAGGTCAAGTGGGATCCCCACAGTCATCTTGATTTGCCTGCCTGCCTGCCTCCCTCCCTCCCTCTCCCTCTCCCTCTCCCTTCCTCTTCCTCCTACCCCTATGAGGGTAGAAGTTGAACCTGAGGCTTTCACACTGAGCTAAATTGCCAGCTCTTTTCTTAGTTCTTATTTTGAGGTAGAATCTCATTAAGTTGCAAAGTTGCCTAGGCTGGACCCAAACTTTCCAGGGTTATGGGCACACACCGCCACACGTGGCTCTGACTTGGGCCTTTGCTCCTACAGTGGAAGAGCTCCCTTGCAGAGATCCCTAAGGATGAAGTTTAGAGGTCATTCTGGAGTGAGGAAGGGGCTGAGCCTGAGACCAGGCCCCCTGCAGGCCCACTAGGGTGCGGCCAGAGCCTGGGCAGTGAGAAGGGCTTGTGGCCTGTAAAGGCTTCAGAGGTCCAGCTGGTCAGACTGGACAGGGTCCAGGGTGTGGGCTCTGAGGAAGGCAGTGAGCATCAAATATGTTGAAGATTTAGCCTGAGCTGATGGCTGCTGCTTTGAATTCCAGTTGGCAAAACCGCTGGAATCAAAATACTCTGCTCCCGACAGCCCCCTGATCCAGGAGAAGGAAGATTGACTTTCTTCTTTGATGACTGCTTTTCCAAAACAGTTTAAGAGGGAAAGAGCAGACAGGAAGCAGGCGCAGCACAGACTCAAAGAGCAGCCTGGAGCACTGCCCTCCTGGTCCAGCCCCTGTGGCCTGGCTACGCAACTCCATCACCTGCTGAACTCCGCGCATTGGTCATCTCACATGCCCTGAGCCCCCAAACCAGGCTCAAACACACCTTCAAGACTGCTCCAGGTTAGAGCCGTGGATCCAGGGCCAGACGTGGAGTGCAGAACCAGCCAAAGTCCAGGTCCGACCACTGCTGGGCATTATAGATGAGAGAGAAACCTCTTTGTCCATCCCCACAGCACTGTCTCTGGGCCTTCGGATAACCAACTCTGCCTGCAGCAATGCTCCCTTATCTTAGAGATGGGAAGGCCTGATTTCGGCCTTTCTCTCGGGTCTTGTCTTCTAATTTGAAACATTAACCCTAGCTGAGTAGCCAAGGAAGTGTCGTCTCTTCACCTCTGCTCAGGATGGCAGCGGGGTGTGGAACTGGGAGCCCCAGTAGGACCTGGATCAGCCTCTGCCTGTCTGGAAGTCTCCGCACACTGGTCCTGCCTCCTGGATACTTATCTCGGGGGTGGAGAGGGTGTGCACTAGCAATTTTTATTCCCCGTTATTTGTCATTGTTGGTGGTGGGGCACACAACAGACTCACGCTGACATCAGCTAGAAGTAAGCAATGATGGAGGGGGGAAGAGAGGGACAGGAAGAGGCATGAAAAGAACAAGGGCTCTGGCAGTGGTTCTGCCCCCTGGGGATCCACTCAGCATGGGCTCTGGCGGGCTGCAGTGGTTTAGAGTAAAGCTAAGCAGAGTGGCCTCCGGCATCAGACCAACTCCTGGCCCCCACTCTTGGTGCACCTCCAAGAGTCTGGAGACCTCCCACTCACGCTTCCTAGTCTACCCCAATAAGGTGTAGCTCTACCTGCATGGTGTGCGGCAGAGTTACTTCACTATTCTTTGCTTCAATTTTTTTTGCTAAGCAAAATTATTTGTTTATAATGAGCAAATAACTGCATAGAGTTGTGATGTACAATGTGATGCTTTGTTACATGTGTGTATTTGAGAGTAGGTGAATCCAGCTAATTATCATATCTGCATTACCTCACATAGTTATTTTGTGCTGGAAAATTTAAGGCTTCAATTTTCTGTGAAATCTAGTTGATAATAGGCTCTTGCCTTAAAAAGTCTGCTCACTGGATTAAACGAGATAATGCATCCAACACACTTGGAACTATCCCTGGGTGTGCGACAGGCTCCATAAGTACTAGCTGTCACTCTCGCACAGTCGGCAGAGATGCAGCGCTTTCTGGTGCAGGGAAAGGAGATGGGCAAAGTGAGAGACAAGAGCCGAAGGGCACCTAGCAGGTGCGGCTCTAGCTCTCAGCATGGGAGGAAAGCAGACCCCCCAGGAGAGAACCGAGGCTGGAGCGTCAAGACCTGAGCTCTAACTCACCCACCAGGTCAGAGGAGAGAGAGGATTGGACCCTGGCCCAGCTGCTCGAGCCCTGATGCCCGCGAGCTACACCTGCTGTCCTCCTTACCAGGTCTCTGACCATCTCCGCCGGAGCTTGAGGGGCTCTTCTCTGTCCCTGTCCCTTGGTGTGCTTCCAGCTGAGGGCACCACCCAGATCCTCTAGCTGTAGAGAGGGAGCTTGTGCATAAAGCAGCAGTCTTTTCAGCCAGGGGAGGCTGACTCTGCAGCCCTCGAGAAGAGAGTGCAGGCTCCCAGGTGGAGGTGGGCTCAGACGCCCACCCCAGGTCAGTGGAGCACAGAGAGACCAGTGGCATCAAGGGGAGGTGCCCAAGAAGACACAGGGAGGGTCATCCTTCAACTTCTGTGGATAGCAAGGGCACACTGCCTAGGAGGTCACCCCAATCAGGCAATCCGAAAGAAGAGCGGTGAGTGCAGGGAAGCCCAGCATCTGAGCTCAGGTGGACGTGGTGGGCCCTCAGCTCACAGGGCACCGCCACTGACAAATGAAGAGCAGTGGGCAGCCGGGGTCCTGCGCTTCAGCCACCCCTGAGGCTCCATCCCTCACAGAAAACTGGCCCAAGCCTCAAATGAGGTTTTCTGCATTTGCTGAGGAACAAGACAAAAACTCATCCAGAAAGTAAAGCCAGAAACCAGAAGTACGCAACGGCGCTTTCTTTCCATTCATCGCATGGATACCCACAACGGCCGAATATTAGAGCAGGTGCTCTCCAAGCTGCATCTGGAGACATTGTGAAGAGGTCTGAGGTTCGGGGGATGTCAGCCATGATTCCCCAACTCTCAGCCTGTCACCTGGACCCCATGGCATGTGTAGAATTGGAAAGCAAAGAAAGATTGATTTACCTGTTGTTTTTATCTTCTTGTTTTTCCACCTCCTAGAGTCTGGAAACCAACAATAAAAAGATTCTACCAAAAGTTAATATATGGACACCCCCCATAGAAAGAAACTTGGCTTCCGAGCTGCTGAGCACAGAAGGCAGGGACACAGGAGAAAACTAAGGGGACTAGGAGGAAAGGTAAGGACCGAGGAAAGGTAATTCCTGGAGGGAAAGAATCCCCAAAGCAAGCCTTGATGTAGAGGAGAAATGACTCCTTCCAAGAGATGAAAACACCATATTGCAAATTATTACGTGCGGGGCAGGATATTGTCATTTCAAGAACAGGAGCATGTTCTCATCTCTGAGGCCTGATGAAGCTGACAAACACAATCAAAGGCCTTCTCAGCGAAGCCTCCAGAGGGAATCGGTCAGGAGGCTTTCCTGTCCGCTAAGTGAGGCTGCCCTGAGAACTCGCTCCCCACGCAGATGGGGCCCTTCTCGGGGTGCTGTCGGCCCTGGCCAGTGCAGTGACATCACAGGCCCGCATGGGGAGGGGCCAGACCCAGGCGACGTGACCAGCAATGAAAGCATACATGACTGTACCACAGCTCTGAGAAACAAGTGCTAATTTTGCATTCATACATGTTAAAATGAATATGATAATAACGCCTTCTTTACCTAATTCACAGGGTTTTTGCAATCCATAGAAAAAATGAACATAATGGTTCTTTGGAAAATGCACACGGCTACACAACTGTCATCAGTGTGTCATAATTAATTATAAACAGCGCACAGAACATTCAGTAAACTCAGCACCTCAGGTGGGTAGGATTCTAGTTCTTGCTGCATATAATGGACCTTTTCAGTTAATTATATGTTGGAATTCCTCTACCACTTCCACAGGTGTAGTGTGCTTGCCTTCCATGGGAGGGGAGTCAAGCTCAGAGCTGCTAACAGCCCAGGCCCCTCTACAAGGTCCCCAGGAGATCTGGGGTCTGGCTTTGTGGCACCCATTTGCCATCCATCAACTGGAAAAGCCATTCTGTACAGAGTGCCAGGTGAGTGCCACAAGGAAAGATGGCTTTCTGGAGAAAATACAACCAGTGCAATTCTGTGACCGCCTTCCAGAGAGGGGTGGACAGGAAAGGGCCTAGGCTCAGATGGGGAGAGGACATGGCCTTGAGCCTCGGCCCCATTCCTAGTGCATCTCCTTCCCTTTTGTATTATTTATTTATTTAGTACAGAGTCTTGCTATGCAGCTGGGACTCATAGTGGTACTCCTGTCTCTGCCTCTCCAGTGCTGGGACTACTGATGTGCACCACCACACCCAGTTTTGGTGGCTGGCTTGGCATGTGGTTCTGGGGATTGAACCCAGGTCCTTGCACTCGCCAGCGAGGTGCTTAGACTGCTGTGCTATCTCCCGAATCCCTAGGGCATCCCCTTGCAGGGCTTGTTTCTTCCTCCGTCACCAAGTGGAAGGTGTCCTGAACACCCAGTAGGCATGTTCCATCTCTGACACCGTTGCACTTTTTTCTGACTTTCCAAAGAATGCATCACCCCGAGAAAGGGCCGGGTAATTACTATTAATTTCTCCTCTGAAAACAGGTGGGGAAAGAAACTTGCAACTAATTGTTTCTGGCAAGTACTACAAGATGCAACGTCCCCTAGAGCAAGGGAAAGCAGGGTTTGATTACTTTGAAACAAGACAGAGAGCCGGGTTTCAGATCTAACAGAAAAATCCACACCTGAGGCTGGGTGCACGTCACAGCCAGCTGGCTCCGCCTTCCTGCTCCTGCCCGTGGGTCTGAAAACATCAGTCTGAGTGGCAGAGAAGTTGCCAGCCCCATCCCAGGTGTCAGATGATGATGAGATGCAGACTAGGGAAACGGGCATGGAGACGGATCGCTGCTGCAGTCCCAGGAGCACAGAGCGCGAGTGCGCCGCAGCAGCATGGGGGCTCGCAGCAGCAATGGCCAGGCTGCGTGGCGTGTTGCTCAGCCGGCCTTGCAGAGCGTGGCGCAGGCGTCAGAGAATGACTCCGAGCAACTCCGCTATAAAGCTAGTATTAATAGGCCTCTGAGTACAAGGGGGAGGGAGGAGCAAAGCGAGCCCACTGGCCAAAGATTAAAATAGCTACTTGGTGCTGGAAAATAAAAGCCAAGGAATAGAAATCAGCTTCCGGGTTGGAGAAACGAATCTTTCTTGTCACTGAGACATAATTCCTGACGCTCATAAATTGCACAGGAGAGGTTTACTTCGGCTCATGATTTTGCCATTTAAGCCTTCCTTTAGCTCCAGGACTAAAAAAGTTTGGTGAAAGGGGATGCTGGAGCCAAGGCCTCGCCTGTTGGTAGCCAGGAAGCAGAGAGAGAGGACTGGAGCCAGGGACAGGAATCCTCAGCGCCCCCAGCGATGCAGCTCCATCTAGGTCCCATCTTCCAACAACAATGGATATGATGCTGGAATGGCCCAAACCCAAGCATCGTCTAAGCCTAGACTTTTGGGGTACATTGTAGGTCTAAACCATACCTCCAGTTCTTTCAAAAGATGCACGTTTTGTTAAGGAAGAGACAAATATGTGATTCTGCTCTTTGTAAGACCCAAAACTTCAGGAGAGAAGCAAGTTGGTTTCCTGTGGGTCCCTGTGTAAAACTCTCCAAATTCCACTTTCTCGGCTCCGTCCAGACCAAACACTCAATGGAGCACCCTCTTCCACAGCTCATGCCCACTCCTTCGGGTACCTTGCTCCTTCTGCAGAGACCACTATGTGCCCTTCGTGGCCTCCCATCCAGTGTCTTGCCTGATCTATAACCCTGGTGTTTAAGGCTCCCAGGATGCACTGCTGGTCTTCCCCAGCACAGGGTTTCTTAACCGTGCCATCACCGCCTGTGGTCAACTCCTATGAAACCCTGTGATGGGGAGCCTATGGTCTGTCCTGCCCGAGTCTGTTTCCAGGACACAGACAATTTCCAGGCACATGTTAGGGCCTCAAGCAATGTGGATGACCAGCTGCAGCCACATCCCTGCCCTGAGGGAAGCTTTCTGTCACAGGGGCATGCACATGTGCACACAGGCCAATAGATGATGCTGGGATGAGCACAAAGGCCAGAGCTAAGCAGTGTGGATGTTCCCCCCAAGAACGTCACACGAGCTCCCTGCCATGCGCTGTGCTTCACCCTGCAGCGTCATTCCAACGGGTTCTTTAGCGCTGGTGAGCTTCTCCCGCCTCTTGGACAGGTGAGGTGTCTAAGTGGAAGCCTCCTTTTAAATTCCACCTCAGACTGTCAATCTTTGGGCCAATAATGACCTTCCAGAGACATCCACTGTGATGTTGATCTAAGGGGCAGAATTATGAGTCTGCACCTTGGGCAGATAAAGAGTTGTTTGTTCTCTTTGAGAGGCTGTTTAATGTAACAGAAAGGACTTTGTGGGTGGTAGGATGGGATGTGCTGAAAAGAGCATTATGTTTTAGAATTCAAATGGCCTTGGCACCGATCCCAGCTCCGCAATCTACTGGAGTGTGATTTGGACCAAGTTGCAGTGTCTCTGAGCCCTGATCGGAGCCTTTCTATGGAGTTGCACAGACACCATTATAACAGATTTAAGCCCCAGGAATTTTTGTCAGCGGTGTGTAAGAAAAATTCTACATCCTGCCCATGTCCCCTCTAGCCATGTGCTCCAAACCCATTTTGTTAAGTACCACAAGCCACTTCTTTCTTCTACGAAATGGAGACAACAAACTTGCTTGCACATAAGTGCAATGTGAAGAAAAATGGGCTGCGTCTCCGGAGCTCTGAATCTGGTCAATGCACAACAGTAGGTCTTCAACCAACACACATGCCTATCATTTATTTTGTATATTAATTGTAAGGACATTATGTCAAGTAAGTGTTTCGTCCTGATCCGTGATAGCATAGTACAAAAATTTTCTGCCTTTGCTTCTCTCTCCCTCGTCCATCCAGCAAACACTGGATGATCTGCAGTCCTGTGCCCGTTGATACGCTCACACAGCTTTCATGTTGCCTCGATTGTATTTTCTCCTGTCCTCCTTTCCAAGCCCAGCCCAGCCTCTCCAGCAACCTCTTCAGGCCGGAGTAGAGAGGCCTGGACATTCAAACCACATTTAAGGGGAATCCTCATGTCCCACTGGCTTCACTGTCATGAATTTAAATTAGAAATGAAATCACCCAACAGTTGAACACAACCCTTCTCTCTCCACTTGACTGATAGAACAGTCTGATAGTCCTCCTGTAGTATCTCCACAGTAGCTAAAAGGGGCCTTCGCCAACACTCAGATCCCACTCCCTGGCGACAGGGACACTTGGTGCTAGCATGAGATGGGGCTGTCCAGTCTTCTGCGCCTCCTTTGGGAGCAGAGTGCTGATTTCATTTTTTGATCCTAATATATTAAAGTTCACAATTAATTTAGATAACACCACATGCGCTGATAGCAAAATGTCTAGCAATTAAATAATGAATGCTAGGGAGCCACAATCATCAGAAATATCAGAATACACCTTTATTATAATGATGTAAAATCAGCATGTTTTCATATGATTTAATTATAGATCGACAGGAAAGAGTGCAAACCCGTAGATTAATAATTTTTAGGTAATGCTTGTATTAGAAACTGTTTCCAAAACTATGATTAATATTGAGCAAGCTAAATTCACTACCTTCTAACATTTGTAGATTTTGAACATAATAGCAGCATGAATAGAGCTAGTAAAGCTTTGAGTGTGGTATGAGTATATAATCTCTGCTCTAACACAGAATTGAACAGAGCTGCTGTGCGGTGCAGGCTGGCTGTATGCACCAAGCACCTGAGGTTTTATAGTAGAAAATGCTGGTCCAGATGGCTTCCATGCCGTGTCAAATGCCGGACAGCTAGTCTTGTGTGTGTGCACAGCCGCAGGGGCATATTTTTCAGCGTGCACTCTGGATAGCTGGTGCCCTGGAAACAATACCCTGCCTCTTCCTGAAGGCAGTGAGCCCTGTCAGGTCAGGTATAAGACTGAGACCCAGTGGAGACTACTGGTTCCTTGGAGGTGTCTTGTCTTTCCGTCTAGGAATGATGACACGCCTGCCTGGCAGGAGGACCCCTCTGAGCTGGAAGGACGAGCAACATTGCCACACACAAGAGCCACCGAAGTGACCAGGTCCCTGTTAGAATTTCCTGGGGGTGAAGAAGAATCAAGAGGGTGCCACCAATTCAGCAGAAAAGAACTGTGTGTGACCCTCAAAGGGGAAGAGGAGCGCTCCCCAGAGAAGCCCAGAGCAGGGTGGTTTCCTCTGAGGGAACGTGGGGTTGGGGTGACTGTGTGGTCTCCCTCGCCGACCTGCTGATACACCGTCTCCAACAGCCAGTCAATGTCACACTGATGGGCATTGCATTTTTGTTACTACTTAATGTTTTTCTGATTTTTTTTTAAAAAAAAAAAGCACTGAGAAGTACCACAAATTTCATTTAAAGCCACTTGCCCCCACTTCCGGCAGTGGCAAGGCGGAGTCCTGTGTCCGAAATAGAGGCCAATTCACAGGCTTGGAGCAGAAGCAAACCATCTGCCAAGCTGAGAAAGGCAGGAAGAACAGCCTACCCTTTACCAAAGAGGAGAGTACCGTGCAGGGTATGGACAAACCTCAGTGCCCTGCAGGAAAATGTCCTGATAATGACAGAGATGAATGAAAGGAAAGTATTTCCAAGGGGCTTACAGTTAGGCATTTTATTTCTGTAGCCAAGTATTAGGAAGTCTAGCGAAAATAATACAGAATAGTTTACATGAGAGATGATTCTGGGAAGCTCCTTCAAGCAGACATTTGAATCTAATCCTTACATCTTAATCCACTGTTCTTTTCATGCAGAGATGCCAAGAAAGACAGTAAATACCAATTCTGGCTTAGCTGTTACTTAATTTTTTGTGCTTAATTTTACACTTCATTTTGGCAGTTTGGGCTGGATTGACTGACTGATGGGTGGATTGTTGGAAAGTAAAGAAGAGCAAATCTATTCTTCTGGAATTGTTTGGCATACTGAGGAGTAAACGATATTCTGCAATATTACGAATGTTCGCTCCATGCAGCCCCCTTGCATGAGCTGGAGTTAGATGGAGGATTATGCCACCAGGGGACTAAAAAATATTACACAGCTGGGGAAAAGAGAGGAATCTCTGTGCTCATTTGGAAAATGAGCTGGTTGCTCAAAAAATCCCCATAGTCTCCTCCTCCAGGGCTGAAACTCTGTATTTCTTTGATTCCAGAGACATATTAGGAGATGTCTTAGGAGGGAAATGCCAAGTACCACAATATATTCTTGGCTCTTATTTAAAATCGATATCCTGCACTGTGCGTCCTTCCAGGCAGCACATTTCCGCAATGACTTCGTGCTCACTTCAGCGTGGCGTTCCCGCGGCTGAGACAGAAAACACTGCAGCCGCTTGTCCTAGTGGTTTCTTTCTCAGTAGTGCATAGACGTAGACGGTCTCAGATGCTCAGGGAAGGGAAGGAGGCGCTGCTCCACAATTGAACGCTTCCTCCTTGTCACAACACGCTTGCAATAGGAACGACCTGCCCCAAGCCTAGAGTCGTAAGTCCAAGGCCATGTAAAGGACATGCCACGGCCACCTGTGAGTCGCGCCTGTGTCCTGGCGAGGACCTGCGTGTACAATCCTGCCTCGGGCCCTGGGTAGCTGTGCTAATGGAGCACTCCCGGAGTCTGGCGAGGAGGGCACTGCAGTCAGGCTCAGGACTGTGCAGTCAGGACAGCCTATTCTACGTGTGGCTTTCTTAACTAGATAAGCTCCCTAAGCTGTAAGATAATGCCCACTGTAAAACATTTTTATGGGACAGAGAAGATTAAAATTTACAAAATATCTTACTATCCTAGAACCTAGACATAGTCTGGACATGATTCTAGAATCCAGATAGAGCATAAAGTGTCAACAATCATCTTCTCTACCCATTTTCAAAGCTTTAGAGCAACACACACACATGTGCAAGTGCTATTTTCTTCACTGCTCACAACTTGGCATTTTCTGTGGATGTGTGTTCCAAAGGGAACACCAGACCTTCCACACAACAGGCAAGCACTCTAGCTCTTGCTACCCCCAGCCTGCTACTTAGACCTGCCACTGTTGCCTGAATCTAGACTGAAACCATGAAGTTAGACAGGCCTTCCCCCGAGTAAAAACCAAAGCAGAATTAAATGGTCAGAAGTGAAACTATCACCAGTGCCATTGACAGTAATGACACCAGCTGGCTTCCGCATATGCGGCCCCACCTGTGCATGTGGCAGTACGCAGAGGACTGTGTACGCCACTTGGCTGGGCACACACAACACTAGCAGACAGAGCTGCCACTCTCAGCTTACTAAGTGAGAAGCTGAAGCTAGAAATGGACAGGTAGAAGCGGTGTTCTTGTGGCTTAGGACAATGTAGCAGAAGCTACTGCAAGTGTAAGGGGAGTTAGACCTACTTGGGATGACACATAAGGAGACTGTATCCAAGCTGGCTTTCTCATGTTTGTGTGCTAATTCTACACAATTAGGCGACCACACGCCACGCTCCTGGCCATGCACTCAACACAAAGAGTGTGAGGCAGATAATGCCACTCCCTACATCTAAATTGCTCAGCAACTAACATTCAGATGCCCGCATGCAAAACAAAATATTGCAGCCTCACTTATCCTCAGGAAATGTGTTCTGAGACCTTAAGTGGATGCCTGAAGTTATTGTAGTACTGAATCCTACATATGCAAGGTGATTGAAAAGTACAAAGAATACTTAAATTTTTGAAGTTAATTACATTTAATGTACAAGAAAAATATGCCATGTGAGGTATGATTAAAATATAATATACTTATGTTTTTAAAAGTTTATTACTGGAAAAGATGTAATTAATTGAACATATAATTATATTTCAATTAGTCCTCCCCAGAATACTTCCCATCATCTTGAATACACTTGCTCATGATTGCTACCACCCTTCGGCAGTCCTCTTCCATGAGTGTCTTTAGAAGGTGTGACCAAAAAATGGTGGGCTGTTGCTGCTGAACACCAGCTACCAGAGAGGCGGCCTTGTGGAGACCTTACATTGTGTCCTACCCACCTGACTCCCAGAGCGGGCACTGTGCAGTTGTGCTCTCGCTGGAAGCCAAGATGACCAGGAAAGGTTCTGAATTGATTCAGGATATGAAGCCACGCAGGACATGTAACTGAGATACTAAGGAAAGAGGACTTCCAGAACTGCTTCAGAAAGTGGCAAGAAAGAAGGGGTGTCCTTGAAGCCAGCAAGAGTGTTTTAAAGGGAACTAATGACAATGCATCTTTTACTGTAATCAACTTTTAAAAACATAAGCACATTATATTTTAATCATGCCTCAAATAGCATATTTTTCACATATATATATGTATATATATATATATATATATACTTACAATAAAGTTTTATTTATAAATTAGTCATAGTAAGAGATGAACAATATAATACAGAGCAATCATAGCAATAACTGTGATGAAATCAGCATGATACTGGCATAGAGACAGACCTGAGGATCAGTGGAACAGATCAGTAGATGAAGACACAACTGCAAACACCCTCAGCCACCTTATCTGTGATAAAGGGACCAAACATGCTCATTGGAAGAAAGGTAGCCTCTTTAATAAATGGCGATAGAAAAATTTGCGATACACAGGCTGAAGGTTAAAACTAGACCCTGCTTATCACCGTGCACAAAAGTACAGTCAAAATTGATCAAAGATTTCAATATTAAGACAAATACTAAATCTTCTGGAGGAAAATGTAGGTAGAAGTCTTAAGGACATAGGGGTAGGGTAGAGAGTTCATGAAAAAAAAATAAAGCTGCATGGGAAATACTTCAAAGACTCAACAACTGGGATCTCATGTCTTTGGAAAGTCTCTGCACTTCAAGGAGATCTTCAACAGAGTAAAAAGAAAAGCCACAAACTGGGAAAAATTATAGACAATTATCCCTTCAACAAAGACCTTCTATCTAGAACATATAAAGAATTTTAAAATATCAGACCCCCCAAATTCAAAGACCCAATCCAAAATTGGGCATCTGAGATGAATACGTGCTTTTCAGATGAAGAAATACAAATGGAAAGTAAGCCTATGAAAACATGTTCAACAGCATTGATCACTGGAAAAATGCAAATTAAAACAACAATGAGATTCCATCTCACCCCAAAAAGAATTTCTAACATCAATAAGTCAGTCAATAAAAAATGCTGGAGAGGCTGTGGAGGAAAAGGAACTCTTCACTGTTGTTGGAGTGCAGATTGGTACAACCACTATTGAAATCAGTGTGGAGATTCTTTCAGAAGCTAGGAATGGAGGGCTCATTCAAGCCAGCTATTCCCCTTCTGGGGTATTTTTTCAGAAGAACTGAAAACATCATACCACAGCAAAATATGAGTACCCATGTTTATAGCAATGCAATTTATCATAACTAAATCCCAGAAACAGCCCAGATACCCATCAACTGAGGAATGGATAAAGAAGATGTAGTATTTTTACACAATTGAGTATTATTCAGCTATAAAACATGATAAATTTGAGTCTTTGGTTGGCAAATGGATGCAACTGGAGACCATACTCTTAAGTAAAATAAGTCAGACCCATAAGTGCAAACATCTTATTGTCTCTTTAGTGTGAGAACCTGAAAGAGAAAATGGAATCTGAAGGGTACAATAGATACTGGGAAAAGGG
>NDGM010981060.1:0-18187 GCA_002564305.1 Octomys mimax | reverse complement strand
GTGTCACTTCAGGACAACTTCAGTTGACAGACTGTAAACTGTTACCTGGCCAAGCCTCACCTCAATTCCATTAGTTATATCAACACAGGAAATGCATCATGATTTGGTGCATAAAATCTGGATGTAACAGCCTTTGAAAATGAAATAAGAATTATCAGCTGCAAAGTCATGGTAAGTCACAAGCAAAGTAATAATTTCCTTAGGGGCTGCATATACATCTTAATGTTAGAGAGCAAGTCTAGCATGTGTGATGTCCTAATACCTCACACAAAAGTGAAGCAAAGATGGAAGGAAGAAGAGAGATGGAAAAGAAGTTTTTTTAAAAAAATATATGTGTAAGAATATGTACCAACTCCCCATGAGGAATATAATCATTATGTACTGCAACCATGTATCAATAAAAATAAAAATTAAAAATAAAATAGCACCCTAAAAATGAATCAAATATGATTTACCCCCATTGAAAAAGCATTGGAAATTAATTACAATTTTGAAATTACTCTGGAAAAGTTGTTAATTATGTTTGGAATGTTGAATTGAATTGATAATTGTCTTACTTAAACTGTTCCAACACATAAATACTTTTTCACTGTTTTCTCATCATTGTTTTCTGTTTGCCCACTATTGTTTCTTTGTGATGAATTTTCTCTTATCAAAGTAAAATCTGATGATTTTAGAAAGTGTGGTAAATGAAGAACTAATAAAGAAAAGTAAAATAAGAGAATTGGTGAAAATATCATCTCATTGCTGGAAAAAAAAAAAAAACTGGCACTCACAAGCTGTCTACTTAATAGTGCAATTATTTGAATACAGGATGACCAAAAATTGCCTTTTTATTATTTTTATAAGCTAATATAAAATTAATATTTTATTAAACTTATTAAAGTTTTTCTGTGTATATGTTAAAACATTAAATACATGATACAACGTTACAATTTCTTTCAGAATTCTTTTCACATTATTGTTTTTGCTTGAACAGCACACTTTATACCACTGTGTTTGCCTTTCCTATTTTTTCTGTGGATGGCATAATTTCAATAAAATATCTACTAACTTAAGATAATGGTGAAGACATTGATGATGGGCAACCTGGTTGGTATTTTACAATCCCATATTTTTCAATTATTTGATCTATTAGGCCTAATATAAATTGTAAATGACTTTTAGTTCCTATTATGTTGAATAAATAACAAATGAGTACTAAAGAAATACCATCGTTTTGGATTAATTGATCTTTTGTGCATGCTTTATATCATATACCTGAGAAAATGTATATATAGTAGTACATATGACACATAATATCAAATAGTATATATTATACTTATTACATTGTATGTAATAGATTAGTTGTTCCTAAAGCAAATTATTATTAATATAAGTATATAAATAATTGATTTTAATATAACAATATGAATAATTGATTTTTATATCCAATACTATTTTTATGTTATTTTTACAAAGCACAAAAATATATTCTACAAAGATATTTTCACATATTTTTTCTCAATATTTTTAAAAAGCACATTAGACTAAAGTGATTAGAAAGCATATTTATTTTTAATGCTGATCTCATTTACTCAGTTTAATTTTAATAGCAATGTGTAGAAATTCCTGATTTCTGGCACCTGGACAGCTCTACAGCAAATATTACAGCGATAGCAATTCTTGGTTGTTTTGTTTATGTCTCTTTTTATTATTATTGAACATGAATATTCTTTTTTATGATTGTTCTTCTGCAATTTTTCTTCTCTGAATGGATTATTCATGTCTCTATCTTTTGCTTCTTTTTCTTCACCTGAACAGTGTGCTGTTGTACTTCACACTTCCTTGTTGGCTACTAAGTCACTTGTACTTATTTTTCCACCAGTTTTTAGAAGTTTATCAACCTCAATATGAGTTAACATTCCTTTGAACCAGTAGAGAATCCTTTTAATTTATGTATACCAGGTTTAGGAAAGGTACTTGAATGTCAAGATTTTTTTTTTCTCTGAAACCTACCTACTCATATTTGATTGGCATTTCAAAAAGACAGCATTTTGTTTTGTGATAATTAAGCTTTAGTGCATAAGGTGGTACACACAAAAGCTAACCTGCTTGCCTTGCATTGGTTAAAATTTCAAGTCTTGCAATTCTTGATAAATGCTAGCTCTTTTGTAATGCAAGTTTAAACGTATATGGCACAATGTCTACAAAGAGAGAAGATGATGATGTCAGGGTATTTGAGACAAGACCAAGGCAGGAGCAGTGATTTGCTATTGAGACACTCTTGGAAGAGTCAGCTCATCTTCCTTCCTTCTCTAGGAATGCAAGAGATCTAAATATTGAAGAATCTGAGATGAAAGGCTCCATATTTCTTAGTTATCAAGAGGTAGCCTGAGAAAAAATAGTTAGTATAGAGAATATCCCAGGTCAGATAAACACTGGACCAGCAGAGTCTAAATGGCTGCCTGACACAAAGTGCTCAGAATGCGTGGAGAGCCATACAGAGCTTGAAGGCCTCACAGAGCCTGGCTCATTCCAGAATCTTAGAATGTAAAGCAGAATTGTGTCCTACCTTGGAAAATAGAACAGAATATAAGGGGCAAAAGAACGGGGTTAAAAGCGCATTCTAGGCAACCTGTGTTGGTACTGTAACTGCTTCTTTTTGAAGAAACCTAAGTAAAGTGAGTTACATAGCCACACCTACATCACAGTATTACTGAAACTTTAATTACTGTTTTTGCCTTTTGTGTAAGCCCTAACCTCATTGAGAACAAAAGCTAAATTATGTTTATTTTTCATATCTTCCATTATTTAAAACATATCTGCAAAATAATAGATATTCAAATATATAATCTATTAAAAAATTTCGACATGTGTTTTCAAAATGTCAAAAACACATTTTGAAAATGTTGAAAGTTGACGTCTTACTTTTATGAATTAAAAAAAGATTAGAAGACAAAAAGCACATAGATACATATTTTTAACCTTAAGTACTACTGATATGAGTCAACAGTTTAGAACACGCAACATCTTAAAACACTGTCCTAGAAAAGAACTGGAAAAGGAGTAGGCAGATGTAGGATTAATGAGAGAAGGCTAAATGTGTCCTTTTCCCTTTGGATTTTTTTTATTTCTATATCATAGCTTAGAATGCAGAGTATTGGAAGGGCTGGCCAGATAGCTCAGTGGACTAAGCCCCTGCAGATGCAAAGTCAACCCTGCCCCAGGGTGTGTTGAGCAGACCACAGAGCCTGGGCATGGTAGAGCATACCTGTAATCCCAGTTCTGGGGAGGCTGAAAACAAGAGGATCACTACAAGTCCAAGCTGTGCAGTGAGACTCTGTACTAAATACATAAAAACAAACCCATCCTCCCAAAAAAAGGAAAGCGGAATATTGGATATTGTCATTATCAAGATCAGAGCTATGTCAAAGTAGAGTCAAAATATGAATCCTGATTTATCTAGCCACAGACAACCTTTCTGCTGTATCAGTTTCTTCAATAAGTACAGAAGTAAACAGCAATCATGATGTGTATTGATTCTTTCAGCTATCAGGCAGGTAAGCAAGGCCTGCAGCAGCTTAAATATCTTGTTTATTGTGTCTGACCTAACCCGTCTGATCAAGTAATCCCATAGTATATAAATATTACCTTTTTAATGAATATCTTGATATGGAAATGGCTGAGTGACATCATGTCATTCTGCATTTCCAGTAATTTCTAAGTATAAAGAGTTGTAAAAGCAAATTTGGCCATAAGTCTGTAGTAATAGATAAGGGAGGAGAGAAAGTTGTGTGCAGAATATAAAATAGGTGTGTATTTCAGAGATTCACAGATGACGACTGTTAGGATACCAGATAGCAACAAATATAAATTGAGTGAAGAGTAAGCCGTGGCAAGATTGCCAGACAACCCTACAATGAAGAGGAATTGAAAAGTCTGAGACAAACACACCGAGGAATCATTTGCTTCATTAGTAATAATGTTTAAAAATGGAGAAATAAGATTTTAGCTAATCTATGAACAGCATGAAGATTCTTCCCTTTTTTGTACATATTAGTCATATTAGTCCTGTTGAGCATTCTCATTGGAACCTTATTTATAATATAATACTTTCAGGGTTTTTAACACCTTTATAGTCAATAGCAAACTATGGGCTTTTTAATGTCACATATTTTAGGTAATGATACCTAAACAAATACAATGTCAATTCATCTAAAACTATTGCTTTCTTCAATATTCCATGACATCCATGCCTCTGGCAACACAGTCAGGCTCACAGACCTGTAGGAGGGTCTTTAAATATCTCAAGATCCTGGAGCTCCTTGGGCGGATGGAGAAGATAGACACAGGTCTGACTTAGAGAATGAAATTGTCATTAAAATAACAATGTATGCCTCAGCCCAGTATACTAGTGTATCCAGTCTCTGAAGAGCCACCCTGGTCTAGATCTGAAAATAACTCTACCCTTTGGAAAATTATTTTGCATGGCAGTCAAGAATTCTTGCTATAAAATTAAACTGCTTAGTTGGATCCTGGCCTAACAATTTGTGCTGACTGTTTAATCCTGCTGTGCTTCAGTTTCTTGTCCCCAAATGGTAATAACAATAACAGTACATACCTCCTAGAGTTATGATGAGGATTAAATGAGTCAATACATGCAATGTGCTGAGAGTTATGCCTGAAATGTAGCTATCAACAAATGGTAGCTATTATTAGAATCACCTTATAGGAAACAGTTGAGTCTTTAACTACCACGCAGGTTTTAATGTAGAACTCATGGAAAAGGTTAATTTTTCATTAGCATTTTCATGTCCTAAAATACTACTAATAATTTATATTCTTAAACTTTTCAGACTGAGTGGCTTTTTATAAAATATGTTTTTTCTGAATACGTAATATTCATTCACTCAATAAAACTCAATTATAGATTCCATGATAATTTTATTATTTCTATGTTTAATCCAAATAGGACAATAAACTTTTTCACTTGTTACTATTTAAAAATTATTATATGTTTGCAGTACAGATTAATGATGCCTGTTTCACTGAATTGACGTACATGCATATTACATATCTTGCTCCATTTTTATTTCTTTACCCTATTCTTCCTCACCTTCCCTGATTTCCTTTCTTATCTCCAAATCTGCCTTCTAGTTTCTTATCAGATATTGTATTTATTTGTTGATTTGTATTTTACATTCTGAAAAAAATAGAAATACTGTGATATTAAATTTTCTATAACTTCATTTTGGATTATGCTTTTAATTTCATCCACTTTATTGTTAATAATATGATTTTATGGGGCCGGGAGATGGCTCAGTGTAATATGCGCTTCCCTGGCAAGCACAAGGACCTGAGTTCAGTCCCCGGTTCTGCCAAAAAAAAAAATATGACTTTACTTTTCATTATAGACAACATGGCAATATATATTTTTCTGTACCAGTGCATAGGTATTGTAAATAAAACTGCTATAAACATGAGTGTGCATACATTATAATAACTAAAATACAAAATATCCAAAATATGAGTAGAGAAAACTGTAATCCATTTAGAAGAATAAAACTAAGAACACTTTTAAAAGAAGTTGTAAGAAATGTTGAGGGGGCCGGGGAGAGATACAGCTCAGCAGCACAAGCACCTGCCTGACAAGTGCAAGGTCCTGAGTTCAATCCCTGGTTCCAGAAAAAAATAAATATGTAAAACTTTATGAAGAGTCTAAGTTTGAATGAATAAACAAAGGGGGAGAAACTTCAGAAATACATACCTTATGCCTCCCAATGCACTTAATTACATTATTTTGAGACCTATGTAACCTGCCCCCAGACACCAAATTCTTACCTGGATCTCACACCAAAGCCAGGAGAAGCCAAGAACAAAATGCTCCACTTCCATATCCTTTGTTCTCCATAGCAAAAAGCAAAGAGGTGACAATGAACAGACCAATCTGATTGATGAAGAGAATAACACCCAGGAGGAGAGTTTTGCTTCATTTCTGAAGAATGAAGAGATGAAGAGATATGACAGTGACTGGATGAGAGACAACCCGGGGAGATGAATTTGGAAGTAGTGGGAATTAAATGAGGGTGCGCTGGGCTCCCCCATGAGGTCCAGGCTCAGACCAAGATCATGGAACTGGTATTATGTTGTAGACAGTCGGGTTCAGTGGCAGTAATTATCAAAGAGGGAAGCCTAAGACAGAAGACATTTAGTTTAGTGGTTGGGAATCTCAGACTGCTAAACCAGAAGAAATTAATGCTCTGAGGTATTACAGGTCAATATAAGGGTGGCCTAAATGTCTTCCCTACAATCATGGTCCTCTTTATTTTGGTTAAGGACTATGCATGAGTGGTTCCTAGATATTGATAATTGATGCCGTGGTCATTGCTGAACTTACTACTACAGTCAAGGTAACATAGTAGTTACTGGCATTTGGTTTCTTTTTTTCTCTATGCCAATGCCTGGATTGCAAGGAGGTGAAATCATAAACAAATACTGACTTGCCCCTAAATTACAGGGCACTGAGAAAAAGAACTTGTAAATCTCAGCACAAAAATAAGCAAACAAAAACATGAAAAGATACAGCAACAGTATACCTCTAAAACCTTCCAGCTCCTCCCAAATCAGTTCGTAGTGTTTTTTTTTTTTTCTTTTCCTTTTTCTTTTTTTTTGAACCAGGGATTGAACTCAGGCCCTTGTGCTTGCCAGGGAAGCACTTCTGGGCCATCTCCCCAGCCCCCACAGTGTTTTCATTAAAGAATAAAAAAAAAGTAAAAAAAAAAAAAAAAAAAGAAAAAATGCAGAATTTCACTAAACAGAATAACAGAAATTCAACAATGGTTGTTGTATTGTATACTATTGTCTTCAAAAATTAGTTATTCAGATTACCAGATTAAAAAATGCAAAATTTATCAAAAAATGTAAAATGAAATATATATATGTATGTAATATTTCTGTATGTATGTATTTTTTAATTTAAGCATTAACTGTTCCTTTCAATAGACCAGTAGAAATAAGAAGTATGATTACCCAAGCTATCCTGTGTATATACATATATATTTCCCCTTCCTTCTTTCTTTCTTTCCACCTTTCCCTTATCCCAGTTGGTCCTTCCCTTTGAACAGCGACTTTCCCTTTCACAGTGTGTATTGTACCTCTCAGATCTTTACTATTTCAGGTTCGTGCACTGTGGTGACAATATGATGTTTACAAGTGCAGCTCTGATTTATTTCACTTATGAGTATGGTCTCAAGTTGCATCCATTTACCTATAAAACTTTTGTTTATCTTTCTTTATAGCTGAGTAATACTCCTTTGTATAAAAATACCACACCTTTTTTTTTTATCAATTCCTCAATTGATGGGCATTTGTGTCACTTCCAAGATTTAGCTATAACAAATTGTGATGCTATAAACATGCACCTATATTGCTGTGGTATGATGTTTTCAGTTCTTCTGGAGAGGAATAGCTGAATTCAATGGATCCTCTAATCCTAGCTTTGTGAGGATACTCCACAGTGATTTCCATAGGGATTGTACCAGTCTGCACTCCCCTCAACAGTTCAAAAGCGTTCATTTTTCCCTCTAGCCCCTCCAGCCTTTGTTATTGCTTGACTTTTTAATGATAACCAAAATAAACACACAATAATCAACGACATTCTTATTCACTAAAAATTCACTGAGAAAGCAAACAATATTTTTTACAATACATTAAAAAATTGAATACTTTGGTATGAACCTAACTAAGGAATGAAAGAACTTTACAGTGAAACTTGCACCATTCTTAAAAAAGAAATCAAAGAGAAAACAAAAAAGAAATCAAGGAAAAAAGACATTAGAAAATGGAAAGATAGCCGGTGTGTTGGTGTATTTTTATAGTCCCAACACCTAGGAAGCTGAGAGAGGAGGATCACCACAAGTTCAAGGGCAGCCTCAAACACAAATTGACAATGGCTAATTTTGCATTCTTTCTTAGGATGAATAGGATTATTGTATTGCATGTTGAGACTTCCCATTATCTCTTTAGAAGTGAGCCATCCTCTCTCACCCACTAAATAGCTAAAACCAAGACCACTAAGATGATAAGTCACTCCAGGGCAAGATCATTATTAGCACAAGATCACCTCTGCCACCTTGAGTCATTTGATAAGTCTCACCTCAAATCCCTTCTTTGGTCAATAAATTCTGAGGTCCTAGCTGCCACATGGCCTTTGTTTTCTCATGCACAACTGGTCATCCTGGATCTCCACTCAACTGCCATTTTGTCTCTTGTTCTACCTTTCTTTTCCCTCACCATGTGTCATAACACAGTCTCCTTGGCAGGAGACTGGAGGCTCTCTACAGGGGTCTTCGATAGAAGGACACTTTCTCTTTTGCCACGTGAGCTATCACTTCCCTACCAAGCACTGTAAATCACTGTGGACCAGCAACTGGCATATGCTTTCTATCTGCTCTTTTTCATATGCATGTTATTATTGTGCTATTCTTGTTCTACTACTATTGTTTGGTGTGGATAGGATATCACTATTCTTTGTAGTTTATTTGTGATATTTCCCATTCCTTGGACAAAATACCTAATATTTAATGGAAATGTTTAATTTTGCTCCTGGTTTGTGATGTTTTAGCCCATAGTCACCTGGCTCCAGAGAAGAAAGATCATGGGGAACTGTATAGGGGAGCAAAGCTGCTCCCTTCTTGGTGGCAGGGAAAGAGAGTACAGAGATGAAACATCACCTAGAGATATAATTTGCAGAGGTATGGATTTCAGTGACCACTTACTTTAAACTGGCCCTATCTGCTCACAACACATTCAGTTATGAACATCAGTGGCTTAAGCCAGTGTTGAAGATAGTGACCCCATGATGAAATCACTTCACTAGGGGTTTCTTAATCCAGGACATTTTCTGTTATGATAATAACTGGCATGTTATTTAGTATACTTGTGAATCAATACCAGTCATGTCCTGACCTGATGAAGACAGAAGATCATAAAGATTCATCTTTGCTGTCATGCTTTATGTTGGGTTTCTCTTCCTTGGGGAGTCTGTGAGTATATTTTATAAAAAGAAAGAGAAGGATTAATATTTATGACAAGGAGAATAGACTAATACACATTGCTAATTTTCAAAATAGTAGCTATTTGTCCTTATGGACATATAGCACAATGTTATTTTGTTGACATCAAGCTAAGCTATGGGATTTTTTGTCTTTCTTCATTGAAGAAAAGATACATCCACATCCCACTGATACTTGACTTCTCCATGTGACTTGCTTTGCCTAGTGAGATGTGACTAGTGAAATATGCTAATTTTGAGGAAAGACCCTACTAAACTATTGTGTTTATTGATTGTCATCCTCTAAAACAGGAATGTCAGTATCAGAGAGGGGAGGGGGATTAGTTTGAGCGATAAAATGGAGAAGATATACAAAAAGCAATGCAACAATTGAGATTAATATGAGATGGGTGAGATATGAACCTTTGTTGATGCAAATAGCTACCTTGGAGTCATTCCTTCCTGCCACATAATTGAACAGAGTAACTGATTGTGTTGTGTGTATGTGACTAACTCTTGGGCCACAGACCACTAGTTGTCTATGGTCTGTTAGGAACCAGGCCAGGCAGCAGGAAGTGAGCTTCAGGTAAGCAAGTGAGGCTTCACCTGTATTTTCAGCCACTCCCCATTACTCTAATTCGTGTCTGAACTTGACCTGCTATCAGATGAGCATCTGCATCACATCCTCATAGGAGCCAGAGCTATGCTGAACTGAGGCTGTAAGGATCTCTATTGCCTGCTTCTTGATGCTCTGACATGGAGCTGAAATGGTTATGCCAGCACTGGGGGACATTATTCCTATATATTGCAAAAGTATGAATAAAAAATAAGCTGAAAAAAAATTTACTATGCTCCTCCCAGTCTGTGGATAAACTTATTTTCAATAAAACTGGTCAATGGTTCCAGAAAGGTGAATGAAAAGCAGGCTTTCTGTAACAGATTTGGTAAAGTATCTTGTGAGTAAAACAAGTGTACTTTGAGGAGCATTGAGAAAGTAGGGCTGAGTCCAAGGGAACGTTATAATTGGGTGTGGTTTGGATGTTCTTTAGGCAATGAGAAATCAGAAAAGTAGCCATCACAATTTGTACTGCACATATATAGTAATATAATGAATGTTTTAGACATGTTAGGCAAGAGCTAACAAGGTGAATGCAATAATCAGTTTGGTTGTTATAAGCAAAGAAAAAAAATTGGTGAAGCAGAGACATTCTGAAACAGATAAAAAACCATAATAATCATTTGATTGCGGGTAAAACAATAAGGGTCATATTTAAGTACTGTCCATGAAGATAGGAAGGAAGGAAAGACTAATGAAATTATTTTAACAAAAACACGAATTTCTTTGCCATCTACTGAACACAAAGTATAAAAAGATGAATAAATGAAAGATGACTTTACCATTTGAGAACTGAGAAGGACAATGGTAGCACCATGGACAAAATTCAATAAAGTAAAAGAAGAGGCCAATTTTGAATTAAAAATACTTCTTGATTGGATGAGACATGTTAGTACTTTGTATTTGAGATCCACCATCCAGTGGGAAATTGGAGCGCTCTGCTGCTAAGTGAACGATCATGCTGCATAGTGGAAGCTTGTGAGTCAGGTACACAGTGGTTATCACTAGAGCCACGAAAATGGATGTCTTCTGAGAGAAGATTAGAGCAGAAATGAAAGAAGGTTAAGGGACAAGCTTCCGTTAGGGATCACAAAAATTAAATAAGTTACAGGATTAAAAGTAGACGTACAGTACAGTAGACATGTGTGTTATCCCACAGTTGCATGTTTAGCTTTTTCTTTTCAACAAAAGATAGTTTGGTTACAATTGTCTGAAGAAGAGGTAACAAAAACAGAAAGAATGGAAAAAGTGCACTGAAGACAGCCCTTCTTAGTATTTGCCGGAAGTGCCATTTAGTGACGAAAAAGAAGAAGGCACGTGAGGTTCAAGATGCATTTGATAAGTAGTGCAATTCAAAGGTAATGAAGAAATGAGGAAAGATAATATGACTTTTGTGTCAAAGACAGAAAGGATGAGAGATGAAGGTAGAGGGACTAGGCTGTCTTGAAGTGTGGTAGTGACCGTGTGGATATGTGTCAAAATAAAATAAAATGACCAACACATATAAAATCCTTATGCTGTTTAAGGCATTGTAGGAAGGACTTGATTTATATAATGGCATCTGACTTATATAATGCCATTTAATCATTCAAAAAATTACTTGACTGAACGTCCCTAATACTATATTTATAGAAATCAAACTTGGAAACAACAAGAGGCAAAACAAATTAACAGATTACTATTAAGTGACAAAATTGGAAGTCAAATTCATGAAATTAGACTTGGAAATAATATTTCAGGAATACATCAATAGATGTTGAATTTGAAATAAGAAAAGTGAAGGAGAAGATTAAACTAAGAAAAGGGGATTTCCAAATTTTAATCAACACATAACTAGGGACGGCCAGACAGCACAGCTAATTAAAGCTCCTACTTAGGCAGGTGCAGGGGTCCGGTCTGATTCTGGGCATGCCATCCAGCTCTGCCCCAGTGTGCACTGAGATGATAGTTGAGACTGGGCATGGTGGCATGTGCCTGTCATCCTAGCATCTGGGAGGCTGAAAACAGGAGAATCACTACTAGTCTGATCTGTCTAGGGAGTGAGACCCTGTAGACCCTGTACTAAAGATACATAAAAATAACTAAATGTAGATATCTGTTCTAATATTTCCCATGTTAAATGTATGTACATACATAAATTTAGTATGTTTCATCGTGTTGAAGCAATCATTGTGTTGATTTAGTATCATTTTATAATTTAATGGTTCTAGATCTCATTTGTTTCTTAGGTGAAATTATGGGAAAGATAATATTGGTATCCTCAAAAAGAGGATAAGTTTGTTACGGTGCCCTGTTAGAATGTGACAGGTGTTCAAAGCCAGGTCTATCATTTGATTTTCAACTTAGCACTCTGCATTTTCCTAACTTGTCTGTAAAGCACTCATTCAATGGAATAAAGAAGATATAAAATAAAATTTGATGAATCATTCTGGATTTCTCTATAACACCTAAAGAAAATATTTTGTGCGGTTCTGAGAAATACAGCTCTCAAATATTCCCCTGTGCTCTGGACAGACTTTCCCTTTCTCCACAGTCTACTCACTATATTAAACCAAAAACATGGATAAATTGCTCAAAGGAATTCTTTGAGCAAAGAATTATTTTCCCCTTCCTTTCTAGAACTCCTTTCCTGAGGCAGTAATGAAGCTCCATGTATTCCTTTTATCTTCCCATCCAAAATATAAAGTGAGTACGAATTTTCACTTTGAAATTAAGCATGACTGGGACTGGAGAGGCATAATTTGTCACATGTTCTTATGAGTCACATATTTTAACAAAGCCCAACTTGTAATTTTTTCACATTATTGTAAAAGCTTCTCTGTGGTATTATTCTTGCTCTTGCTTAAGTTATTAGCAGTAATTTAAGGTATAATTAAAAATAACATTTTAGTTTCCATTCTTCAAGTAGATACTTTACAAATTACTATTGTTTACTTTTAGTCCAGTCCTATAAGATTACTGGCAAATGTTGGAAATATGATCAAAATGCAATACATTATTTACTAGGTACACTATCCAGAAAAAATGACACCATTTCCATTCTTCTCTAATTGTCATTGTTTCTTTTTTCCCCCTAAATTTAGATGAATGATTTGGCTTCAGATACTACCATAATTCATTTTGGAAAGGAGGTACTAATGAGATTGTTTAATCTAGATATTTAAGTTTCATAACTAACACTATGCAAAATTGATTTCCATGAACAATTACTGCCAGCATCCAGGGTAGAGGTTTGCTAGGCTGACAGTCCAGTGGTCCAAATTCTAGTATCTCGACTTGTCCTTGTGGCATAGAAGACTCTATTGGCATTTGTTGAGGCAATAGAATGAAATTAAAAGCCATCTGTATATAAAAAGCATAATGCTTGTGTATTAAAATAAACTTGGTAGAACAGGATTTCAAAAAGAGTAATAAAATCTGGAATTATTTGTATCTTGGTATGTCTAAGGCTGTGCAGAGAAATAATGATATAACTTAGATTTGGGGTCAATAACTTGAGAATCTAGAGGAAATATTTCACTTTTGGTTTAAAAGTGCTGATTTGAATCTAAATTTTCTTTCACCTTGAATTTTACAGCTTTTGTGTTTTACTAAGAGCAGATCTTAATGGATGGGATTTTGAAGACAAGTCTTTCAAAAAAGAAGAATTTCACAAAGCAGTGACACTATCTTATGAACTTAATTTGGAAAGATATAATGGACACTGAATGATAATTATTTCTAACAGCTGCATGGAGGGGAAAAAATGCACAGAGACAGGAGATTGCAAATACCTCACAAGCTGTTGTGAAGCAGCAAGGAGGCAAAGATGAGTGACATTGACTCAGCTATTAGCTGAGGCTTTCCTTTGTGTGAAAAATATTCCTTGCTGTCTGCTGCTCATGGCTGAGGAATTTCTCCCCACAGCACTTCAGCCCACAGTGACTTCAGTGTGTCCATGGGAAGTCAGCTGAGGCTGCACCGCGACAGAGGAATTTGGTCTAAAGGCGCAGTGTTGGTCTTCTGTGCATCTCAGCAGCATACAGCAACACTCAAAATGAAAATTGGATTTAACTATAGCAACAAACATCATCATGTAGGGCAGACAGAACAAAAGTAACCAGGAGAACAAGCTCCCCAAATGATAAAAGCTCAGTATCTTGGCAACCTTTTGTGTTGGGTTATTTTTAAAAAATAGATAATATCTTGTTCTCTTTCTAATTTATTCAGCTACTTGCTGAGTGAGAGCAACATTACAACTGCTGACACTGGGTGTCATCTTGACATTATAAGTATCTTTCAATACAGCTAATATTTTGTTTTATTTATTTTTTTCTTCTTTGGTTTTGTTGTGGTGGGAAAAAGCCTTCAAAAATGAATTTTACTTGATTACTCGAACTTGCTGAATTTTCACTCTGTTTCAAGCTTTAAGACAAAAATTATTTCTAATATTGATATTTCTGTTAGAGAACATTTGAAATATAGGAAGTCAATGTACTCTTGTCAGCCAGGAATATCTTTAATTGAACTCACTGGGATTTTATTTATTTATTTATTTTTCTGTATTTAGTACAAGGTCTATAGGGTCTCACTACATAGATCAGACTTGAAGTGCTTCTCCTGTTTTCAGCTTCCCAGTGCTTGGGATTACAGGCACTTGCCACCACGCCCAATCTCAATTGCCATCTCAGTGTGCCCTGGGGGCAGGGCTATCATGGCATACGGATCCAACCCCAACCTCTGCGCTCTGCCTAAGCATGCACTTTAGTCCACTGAGCTATCAGGCTGGCCCAACTGGGATTTAATTTATTAGTCCAGAAGTGTATAACTTATTGGCCTGGACACAGTTACTACAGTACAAAATCATAAATAACCAAAAGGATTCCCAAAAAATACAAGAAAAAAGTAGTGCTAATAATAAATGCCACACTAGTGTCATGCAAGTGTCCTGTTGTGAACAAACAGATCGTAATGCAAAAGCTTGAGCAGGTCATAGTCCAGTAGCTAATAAGAAAGTGCGAGTGTACATGATCCAGGACTACCTGGCCTCCCAGGCATTATCTGAAGCAGCAGCCATTGTTAAATTCATCTGTTTCTTCTTTCTTTTCCCCATCCAAACTTCAGTTTGCAAATGTGCAAAGGGCAGAGCTGAAGCCTGTGAGAAGTATGTATCTTTCCCTATTTGCCTTGTGCAAAATACAGGCTGAGTCAGTTAACCTTAAATCTTTCCTCAAATTTATAAAAATCAATCCAGCCGTACTCACTTGAGGCTGTAACAGAGATGTAGTACCCTAATTTCTTTTACAGAGATACCTCTAGTTACTATTAAGCATTCCATAAACTAATGTAATGAAAAAACTGTGTAAGGTTCTCCTTTGCAGATTAATCTTTTTTCCAAAATAATTCACTTTACTTTTGCATTTTAAAATGGGTAGCAAAGTAAATGTTTGTTAATTCTATGTATAAATGAATGAAAAGATATTATTTTGCTCTTTTTGCTACCCTAAAGACTATTTTTTTGCTCTTCCCTATTTTAACCAGGCCCCATACACACTATAACTGCAACTGTAATTCACCCCATTTATGTTCTTAACTGCGAAATGACTTCAGGTACCTCATATTGTACTGCTTCAGCTGTTCTATTCAGAGTCGTCCCACTAGACAATTGGCTATTGTTTGGAGTTTCTGTTTGTTTTTAAAATATTCCACATAATATTATTTAGTAGTTACACAGAAACACTTCTGAAGCACACAATTTTTATTGAGTTTTTATTTCAGTATCATGCATATTTTAATGTTTTATCTTTTCTTTTGGGAGTATTTAGATTTTAAAATGCTGCTTCCAGTAAAGTCTATCAAAATATTTGAACACTTATGTGTTAATCCTTTAATATGTATCACTCATTTAATTGTCACTGTGATTCTAGCACACACACACACACAACACACACACACATTGCTGCTAGCCCCCTTTTACCTATGAAATAAAACAGATTCCAGTTTGACATTGAACTGGTCCAGATTTTCAGTCAGCTGATGATTATAAAACTCTGTGATTTTCAAAGCCAGTAAGTTCCCATCATGCCTCGACATCTCTCCTAGGTTTTGCCAATTTCTGTCCCTGTAGGTTTGAGAAACACAAAACAAAGACAGAAAGAAACACTGATAAAGGGCCAGTGAGATAGTTCAGCAGACTAAGTGCCTGCTTAGACAAGCACAAGGATGGGGGTTCAAGGCCCCGCACCACATGCCACATTGATCCCAACCCTGGACACTCTGAGCTGGCCATTGAGACCAGGCATGGTGGCACATGCCTGTGATCCCAGTTTTGGGGAGGTTGAGAACAAGAGGATCACTATCAGTCCGAGCTGTGTAGTGAGACCCTGTATTAAATATACTCAGACAAATAAAAGAAATATTGGTAAGGTTTTGACATCAACCATTTTGTCCTCTCCTATGAAACATCAAGGCTCCTATTAAATTTCCTTGCATATCTTCTTGACTATGACTTTAAAATGACTGATTAATGAGGAAGTCACGTGCAGGTGGAGGGTACTCGGCACTGCTTAATTACATGTATGCTGCCTACTAATAATTTTGAAACTCACTATGTTTATTTTCATCTTCTGTTCCCTTGTTTTTTTATTGCAGCAATGTCATTTTCATCTTCTTCCCTCCAAAGCCAAGTCAAATATTGCCAGTGGCCCAGCCTACACTTTGATAGCATCTATATAAACAGATCTGCCTGTTTCTCATTTTATAGCACTCTTAGTGCCTCTTGCTTCAGCTTTCCTAGAATATGCTTTGTAGATTTTTAAAATATTCTTATCTTTAGTCTGTCTGCTGTTGTCAAAGAGATGTTATCTGTGTATGGTATGTAGGCTTATTAACCTATGATAGCATCTCTTTTTAAATCATTTTCATTTGTCTTCTCTCAGATTTATTTATTTTTCTTTTGACACAGTCTACAGTCTACTCAATAAAAAACTGAGTAGATGCCTCACAGTCTTCATCACATTAATTTAATTCTTTGACCACCCAGTCAGTGTTAGAAAGTGAGTCATTTTTAATATAAGTATCTTCATATATTTCAGCAGCTTAGTTTATAAACTCTCTTTTGGACCTAGGTTTAGGGAAAGAAAATTATTTATGGTTAATCTCTAAAGCCATATTTAAAATAAACTAATTAATAATATTCCCGCCTCTTCATTTTGCCCTGTGCCAGCTCTCCTCTGAAATTCACCATCAGCTATTTTTGGCTCTCTAACACATCCTTTGCCCTGTGTGTCATACCTTTGCAGTGCTTGGCAACCTTTCCAGAGATACGTCTTGGAAGTCCTGAGGCCAGTGCTTAGTAGTGTTAGTGCTGCCAGGCTCTAGGGCTTTTCTTCTCCCGTTTATTATAAAATTATTATCGGTAATTTTACTGGTGCTGACTTTTTCTCTCTTTTCCCATCTGTCTTCAATCTGAAGGTCTCTTAAGAATTCTGTTCTAAAGGGCTGACAGACTGGGAATCAAACCATTGAAAGTCAAATCCAAAAGAAACTTTACACTTTACCTTAGTCAGTCCGTTGAGTCTCTGTATTGAGGTGCTGCATTCAGAATGATTCCTAATTCACTGATGAATTCCTTACTATGGGAATGTATCAATGTATTATCTCTGTTGAGATGATTTATAATTTTCTTCCAGAAAGAAATTTTGTTTGATTTTAGCTTCTTTTTCTGTGCCATATTATTGTTTATTTTTAATATCTTAAGTCCATTTTCAACTTCTTTTCTAAATGCACGCTGCGTTTTCTGTCTTTACTCTTGTTGGCATTTCTTTATCCTTTTCACCTTGAGAACATCGCAGTTCCTGCCAGCCTCACTGTGACATTGCCATTTCAGCTTCCATTTCCTCCTTGTCTTCGTGTCCCTGCTCGCTCCTCAAATGTCTCTATCGCTTCATGCACTATTGACTTTCTTCGTGAAAGTTTCATCTTTACTTAGTCCCTTTTGAAATCATCCTTCTGTTGCGATGGCAAGCAGAAACGTGGAAAGGACCCGGGATTTGGAGGCGGTTCTGTTTGCATCGATAGGCATTGACCGGGATCATTCCCAGAATGTCAGGCCCTGGTCTCTGGTGGCTGAGGGCTCACATGGATAAGCAAGCAGGAAGCACAGCGGACGATTAGCTTGCCAACTGGGGGTTGGTTTGCAAATGCACAACGTAGTGCCCAGCTGTGCACCGCAGTGACCTGCGTTTCCTAGAGAGAGGAGCAACTAACAAATCGAAGTACACGGGCTCTCCGAGGGGCTTTTTCAGCTACAATGTCTGTCTCTTTTTCTCCATAACTTTCTGACTTCTCCCTTAAATGATCACTTTCTTAATCCTTTTGTAAGTTCTTCCTGTACTAAAATCTTACCCTCCGTTTATTGTTACAAGTTGATTCCTCGAATTATAAAACTTTCTACAAGAATATCGGCTTCTTGGAGTATTTTAAGAGAGTGTTGGACTTTAAGTCCCTACCTAATATGATAAAAAACATTTAAAAATTAGATTATATTTTAAAAATAG
>NDGM010981042.1:0-16586 GCA_002564305.1 Octomys mimax | reverse complement strand
TACCAATTTGGTTTGAAACTGTCTCATTGCTATTTGTTTCTCAATAAAATTATTGGAAAAAATGTATAAATAATTACTAGGCTTTTTTCTCCTGACAAGAGTATAAATTTCTCAAACACGAAGACTCCATTATTCAGTTCAATAAAAATCCTTAAGTTAGATAATAATCTTTCCTGGTAAGTCTTAGGGAAGCCAAGCAATATCGAAGAGAATTAGTAGGAATGCAAGCCATCAACTCTTATTGAGGACAATTTAGTCATTATACTCAGCATTACAAAATCACAGGACAACTGACTCACCTTCTTTCCAGCCTATCCTCCAAGTATTCTGGTTTCCAGAAAAAAATAATATATGTTCACAGTTACATCAGTCTGACTTCTATCAAGAGATTGGAAAAAACATTAATGTCCATCAAAAAGTCATGGTTAGGGTCAGGAAAATAGCTCAGCGGCACATACACCTGCCTGGCAAGTACAAGGTCATGAGTTTGATTTCTGGTACAAAAAAAAAAAGTTAAACATATTATTTGTTTCAGTTCTCACTTTTTTTAGACTTCAACGATGCTCACAGTCTATGGCTACCAATCATGAGTGGTGATTAAATTGATCCCAACAGAGCCAGTAAGCATCAATATTCAGCCCAGTTTATTACAAAGCCCAATCCTATTGCCAGACAAGTTTTCTATTGTCTGCGAGTGTCACTGAGAGTAAGTGGATTTCTAGCAAATACCTGTATTGTTTTCATTTATTCATTCAATTCATTCATTTATTTTGTATCAAATACTCACAAGACCTACTCTGTTCATGGTCTCCAATGGGCATCTTTCAGGGCAGAGGTCCAGCATGCAGACATTTGCAGACCACGGGGCATCCCAGATAGCAGGTAATGAGTCAGAAAGTGCATGCTCCAGGTACCATTCTTAGCCATAGATTCAGAGTTAGTCCAGCAAAAGCAAAGATTTAATCCAATCCTTTGTTCCTTCCATGAGTTTGATGCAATGTGAATGGAATTCAGTCTAACTCAACACTATGTAATTAATTTCATTTGCTTTCAATTTCAATTACTAAGTGACCCAGTGCCATTATTACAGCATTTTTAAGACATGATGATGTGAGAAGTTAAGAGTCCGCCAGCTCATGGGCTCTAGTGATGTTTGGGTACTACAGGGGACATATGATGGTGATGATGATAGTATCATAGAAGAAGCATCCTTATACTTTTCAAATAGAAAAGCATTTGTATTCATTTTAAACTCCAATCAGGAAAGGCTTGGCCTGCACTGAAACTTCCTATTTTGGCATAAAGAGCACAATCTCCAAAAATGTTTGTACAGATAATATCTAAGCATCTCTCACATTCCATTGTATATGTGCACTATATTTTTATGGGTTCACCTGTTGATTGGCACCAAGGTTGATTCCTTATCTTACCTACTTGAATAGTGTGGTATTGCAGGTGTTATCTAGGTGTCCCCTCTAAGGCTCATCTGCACAAAGGCAGGGCTTTAGAAAAGTGATTGAATCCTGGAGTCACTATAGCTATCTTGCTGTTAGGAGGTAGGATCTGACCAGAAGGGGCAGGTCATGGGGGATGGCCTGGAAGAGTTTTTCTCCATAGCCAGTTGCTCTCTTCAATCTGCTTGCACAACACCATAAAGTGAGAAGCTTTCCTCCAGCCAGGCACTTCTCCATGTGATTTCTGTATTTGAGCCTGCCCAACATGGACCCATATTTCTGAAATATAATCCAAAATAAACTCTATTCCATTAAATTGTGAGTGTCATGGATGGTCTTAGCTACAAGACAGTGACTAAGACAACAGTATTTTGTTGATGTTAACACCTGGCTCCCAAGAATTTATTCACTCAGTGAACATTTATTGAGTTCCTACTATTTGTCAGGTATTATGCTTGGTACTACAGCATACAGGGGTAAACAAAACAAGCACTGTGCTTACCCTCAAGATTCTTGGAGTCCAATAATTGAAATCTTTTCATACCAGATATTCTTTGTGATATGCCTACAGCAGCTACTCACATAAGTAATCTGCTGGGCTGGAGCTGTAATTCATTTGTAGAGCACCTGTCTAGCATGCGGAAGGTCATGGCTTTAATCCACATAATTACAAAAATAAAATAAAATTTTAAAAAGAAGTCAGCTATTAGCATGTATTGATGGCTTATACCACAGTGAAGAATGTGTCTTGGAATGCTCATATGAGGCCAAATGCTGACATCCTTTTCCTATTTTTAACGTGTCCCGTCCTTTTACATATTGCAATCAAAACAACAATCACCACCTCCATTTGAACCATTTGATAAAACAAAAATAACGGGTTCATACCCTTAGTCATCTAATTTACATAGCAAATTAGCCCAAAAGTTGGCAGATTGTCAATAAGTATTTCTTATATCACAGTTCCTTAAGTCAGAAATCCAGGAGTGAGGTGAGTCTATAGTTCTGGATTAGGGTCTCTCATGAATTTGCAGTTACATGTGTTCTGGAGGAGCTAATAGGAATGGGGAAGGGAACTGAAGAGGAAGAAGAGACAGGGCAGGACGAAGGAGGGCATAGGGAGAGTAGACTCAAACAAAATACAATATATATGGGCATATAGAAATGTCAGAGCAAAACATGTTGGTCTATACAATTAATATGAGTTAGTAATTTAATAAAAAAAAGCAATTACATACATATATAAGTATGTTGTCTGGGGCTGTGAAAATCTGAAGGCCTACTTGAGGCTGGAGGATCTGATTTCTAGGTAGTCTATTCACATTTCTATTGAGATAGTGCTAGTGTTAGTGCTAGTGTCTGGCAGAAGGCCTCAGTTGCTCACCACAGCAAACGTCCATGGGGCTTCTTGAGTACCCATGTGACAGGACATGACACTGACTTTCCCAGAGTGAATGATCCAAGCACAAGCACCGTGGAAGTTGTAATGCCTTAATAACCTAATCTCAAAAGTCGCACATCATCTCTTCTACCAGGTCATACTCTTGAGAAGCAATTCATTCATCAGTCATGTTTTTCATAAAGTTCATCCCTGAAGGCAGACATTCAGGCTGTGCCAATGTTGCCTGTATGACAGTTTCCTAGGGAAGGATGCATTCACCCACCATATATAAGACTGATTAAAGAACTCCAAATTCTCTGGATCCATTTTACATCCTTTATAGCAACATCACAGTGAAACTTTCTAATAATTTAATAGGCTCTAGAGACTGCCTCAAAGCCTTGACAGGGAGCTTCAGAAGCATGAACTATGTGCTTTCCTGTCCCAAACAAGAAGACAAGCCATACTTTCAAATGCAGATCTCCAAAGCTTTCATTTACTATTGATAAGGGAAAGGACTGTAAATATAAAGGGATGGAATGGGGTCTGCTATTACATTCATGTAAGCAAATATATAAAATACTTAACCACTGGCATAAATTGGACACATTCCATTGGTGCACCCTAATGATCATTAATCCCACACTCAGCCATGTCACCTTTCTTGTTTTTATTCTTTTCCTCTCTAGACTGTACATTCCATAAAAGCAATAGTCATGTCAGTTTTACACACCTTCAATGTTTAACATAGGGCCTGAAATACTTGTACATGTAAAAAAGAGTTGTTGCATATTTAATGCAATCCAAAACAAAATACCACTAGCATACCTCACAAAACTAGAGAAAACACTTCTAAAATTCATTTGAAACTAAAATGGGCTTATAATAGCAAAAACAATTCTAGGAATCAAAGGCAAGTCAGGGAGCATTACAATCCTTGAACTGAAATTATACTACAAAGCTATTGTGATCAAAACAGCATGGACTGGCAAAAAAAAAAAAGAGACCCTTTTTTTGAGAATCAGTGGAATAAATTGGAAGATACAGAAAAAACTCCAAACACACTCAGCCACCTTATCTTTGGCATGGACCAAGCACATTCCTGGAAGAAAGATAACCTCTTTAGTAAATAGTGCTGCTAAAACTAGCTTTCCACACATCAAAGACTAAAACTAGACTCATGTCTCTAAGCATGCACAAAACTAAAATCAAAATGTATCAATGATCTAAATATTAAAACAGAAACATTAAATCTTCTGGAAGAAAGAAAACATTGAGCTCTTGAAGACATACGTGTAGACAAACATTTCATGAAGAAAACTATGATTGCATGAGAAATACTACAAAGAATCAACAACTGGTATCTCATCCCATTAAAAAGCTTTTGTACAGCAAAAAAATACCAGTGCAGTGAAAACAACCCCCAGAGCAGTATTTTAGCCAGTTGTCCTCAGACAAAAGATTAATATCTAGAACATATAAGGAATTTTTAAAAATCAGACCTCCCAAATATAAGACCCAGAAAGAATAAATAAGAGCTAAAATGTACAATAGCTACTATGAAATAGAAAGAATTTTTCAAAAGTAAAGAATAATTAGTCAGGGGAAAAAGAAGGAGGTGAAAACAAAGAAGAAAAAAAGATAAAATAAGGATAAATGGACACCAATTTGTAAATAAGGAGGGGAGGAGCAGTTCAAGGGAGGGGAAGGGATTGGGAAAAAACACAAGAATCAAGTTACATCATATACAGGTACAAATTCTCTATGATTAGCATGATCATTATGTATAGCTAAATGGTACCAATAAATGTAATTAAAAATAGTTGTTGGGTATGAATAAATGAATGAACAGTTCCTTTGTTTAGCATAATGCTCAACAGAATACAAACTGTCTTCATATCCCATCCCTTTCAGCTTTCTAGCCCCTTCATGAGGCCAATACAACTTTCTCCAATAATAAAAGAGAAAACAGAGGTTCAACACAGTGAACAGGGAAGCCTAAGATTGTTCAGCTATTTAGTAATAGCCCAGGCCTTCTGGCCTCCCCCACTTCAGCCTCTTTTCATTTCCATCCTGCCTTCCATACAGGTTCCTTTGGGGTTACTTATTCCAACTAAAAGTTCTGCAGAAGGGATGATTGAAATCCTTCTAGCTATAAGTAGGGGAGTTCACAAGTAAAGGTCATCATAATATGAGTTTCTGTGGGAAATTAAGAGGATGGTCAACTGTAAAAACACATAGATGGGAATCACACATATGTGTCACAGAAATCCCTGCAGCCTAAAAAGACTCTGTGTCTAATTGCCATGGAGACCTCATGTATATATTAAGACATATGTTGTCTATGAGCAACAAATTTAATCAAATATAAGAAATAAAAAAAATGTCTGGGGAGAACACTGGACAGTTCACATGATTTATAGACCAGCCAAGACACAGAAGGGTGGGGTAGTCGGAGCAGTCTCAGGGAAAAACTAGAACCAGACTTACAGCCACCTGGAATCTCTTTTCTTTTTGTCTCTACCATTTGCCATGGATCACCTCATGCTCTGTCATGTAAAAAAAGTTTCATGGGCATGGCAAGAAATGTGGTAATGTTTATATCTTTTTATCTGAAATCTAAGGCTGTCTGTAATGTCCTCAGGCTCTGTATCTGTCTGTTTTCCCATCACTGGAACGAAATACAGAGCATACACAGCTCACAAGAGGAAGGGTTTATTTTTGCTCATTGTTCCAGAGGATTCAATCCATGGTCAGCTGCATGCAAAACAGAAACATGATTGCAGAAGGGCCTGGCAAGGGAAAAAAGCGCACCTCACTGCAGCTGGAAGTAGAGCTGGGGAGCCGAGAGAAAGGGGCCAGGGACCAGCTTGAGGTCATGGCTCCATGACCCACCAGACACTCCTAGTTGAGTGTTTCACTAATCCCCTCAGCAGCTCTTAAACCAATCAAGCTTACAGTCTAGCTTCACTGTCACAGACTCAATGTAAAACATACCAGGAGTGAGCCAGAGAGATGGACTGAATTTATTGGCTTCTTCCTGTCTAGGTCCTCACAGAGGTAGCCCATACCACCCCCCACCCTCAATAGATTTTAGATTCAGCTGTGTGATCTATATGGGTCAACAGCATGTGAGTAAAAATGATCACTTATTATCCCCAAACCTATACCATTAGAATCATCCTGTGCTTCTATTTGTCCATTGGCTATTGCTTTAAGCAATTCTTTCCTCAGATAGCTACTGCTCCTTCAGCGTGGAGTGGAGCCACCTAACTGCCCCTCACACCACTAAGTGAAAATGACTGGTTATTATTGCAAGCCATCAAGTTCTGGCATAGTTTGTTAGTCTGCAAAAGTTCAGTGACAGGTTCATTTTATTAAACTACCACCATTGCCACACCAGTAATCTGTGACGAGATGTGTGGTTCTGAAAGCAAACCTCTTCTCCATGCATGTTATGTTTAAACAAGAAAGGGAAATGGTTCCCAAAAGAAGTTTCTGGAAAGTCTAGGAAGTGTTCAGGCACAGAGATCAGTAAGAATGCACCAGATTCTTGAATCCTCTAACTTCAATCCGCATTTTTTATCCTTTTGTTTAACAAACACTCCACCCAATGAACACTATTTTTTCCCCATCTAAAACTCCTCGGCTATAATTTAATAAAATGGTGCTGTTCAAAGAAGATTTTGAAAAGGAGGAAGACCCCATGGTGTTAAGCGAAGAGCTCATGATTATGAGTGGCAACATGGGAAAACAAAGTGAGAGGTAGATTGGATAGGACATGAGGCAGAGAGATTGAGATGGAATATTGAATTGTATGATGACACCTGACTGAAGGGAACACATGAGATTAGTCTAGTCTTTTCGCACCTTTGCTGCACTATATGGCATTCACAGCAAGAGTCACTTGAGGAGAATAATTGGGGAACCCATTAATCATTGTGCCAATAGAAAGCAAGAGGTTCAAAGAGCACAAAATGGTAATCTTCGCTGATATTTTTTTTAATATAAACCACTTCTTTTGCCTTTCTTTCCCTTTCACTCCACATCTCACCACCAACAGAACTGAATGGAAATTACTGAATGAATATTTAGAGGTTATGCGCAGTCTACCCCTCAGTCATTATGATAGCTTGTTCATTAAACCAGAATTTTTCTATAACATGTTACTAATCATCTGTGGGTTTGAGCCCCCTATTTGAAGTGTGCCACATGTCCTGTCAAAATAACTTCTTATAGCTGTGTAACAGTTGTGGGTGGCCTGTGATCACCTTGTCAGAGTGTCTTTTACACCCAGCGCTGGCTGCCAGATTCCACGTTAATGTACTTGCTTTTCAGTGTTCCTCGCCACAACTTGGGCTCCATATATCATCTCCTTCCTGTTTTTTGCTGGCAGTTGCTGTGCTGAACAGCAATTTGCAGTTATTTATGCAGCTTAAACCTTACTGTCAACATCCATATCCTCTATGCACAACCATCCCAGTGGTGTGAGTTGAGCTTTTAGGCAGAGGGATGCATTGAGGTTAACAGAAGCAAGCCTTCCTGGGGTTCTCAGCCAAAGCACACATTGTTGCTGAGCTGCTTTTTCTCCTTCTTGCCTCTATTTGGGGTGGATTTTCATTTGGAATTAAAAACAGATCACAGCTTGCTGTTTGTTTGCTATTGTCAGGTCAGACCCAGCACTCAGGGAGAGGGTATCGCTGTGTGTGTAGAATTTTCTTGGCAGTTTAATAGGGATGATGGAATTTGTCTGCATTTGTGCAGCACCTTCCCTCGCGGGCTTCACAGGCCTCCCCAAACAGAATTTAATCCTCCCAGCAGCTGGAGAGGAAATCAGGCGTGGCCTGGGAGACTATGCCCCTCACTGCCTCAAGCCCATTTCGGGGGATATAGGTCAGAGAGAACAGGTGAAAGCAAGTGGAGGGGGGAAGTAAAGGCTCATACTTCCTCAGGGACCACAGATGGGTGCTTTGTGCTGCCTACCACACAGGGATGCCCCACTGGGTAGATAGATTCCAAAAAGACACTCTCCTCTGACACAAGCCCATGTCCAGGCACAGATCTTGGTGACTAGATTAGAAACTGGATTAAGCACCCATTTCTCCCCTCTGCCAAGTACTCTTAGACTAGCACAATTGTGCAGCTTGGCCTTGAATTCCTATATTCAGTGAAGCAAACTAGATTTGGGTACCTGTTAAAGGAACTGGTTATTTCTCCCATTGCACTGCTGGTCAACTGGGGAGACCATCAGCACCTTAACATCTAAGCCTACAACTATAATTTAATTTACACACATCGTCTCCTTTATTCAATAAATATTTATTGAGCAGTTGTATACAACACAGTGATTGCCCCCAGGAAATGAGAGCCCTTTGGAAAGAAAACAAACATTGCAATAAAAAAATATATGTGGCAGGCAGCTTCTGACATGGTCCCCAGGAATCCTTCCCTCCTGGCATTGACACTACCATATGATCTCCTCCCCTGGGCCTAGTGACCAAAGGGTCTGAGATGCTCTAATGAATGAAACACAGCAGAAGTCATGGAATATCACTTCCAAAGAAAGTTACCAAAGACAGTGTCTTCCAGTTCAGCTTAATCTCTTGCCTTCTCGCTTGTTCCTTTGCCTTTTGCAACCTACCATATTGTGAGAGACTCTATGGAGATGCTCATGTGGAAAAGAACCAACAAAGGCCACTGGCCAATGTCTTGTAAGGAATTAAGACCTCAATCCAACAACCCATGAGGAATTAAACTCTGCCAACAACCACATGAGGAAGCTAGGAAATGTATCCTTCCCAATCAAGCCTTGCTACAACTGTCACTTTGTGAAAGACCTAGAGCCAGGAGACTCAGCTGAACCTCACCCAGATTCCTCACCCACAGAAACTGTGAAATAATAAACGTATGTTAAGACACTACATTTGGGGGTAATATATTATGCAATGTAAGGCTGTAATCACAAGGTTGTAATGAAGGCATCAACCAAGACTGAAGGATACTAGGTGTAAGATCTTGTATCCTCTAAAGCTCAATTCGTTAAGCAGGGAAGGGTCCACTTCTAAGTTGACTCACAGGGTTATTGGCTGAACTCATTTACTAAAAGTTTGTTGGACTGAAGATCTTGTTCTTATTCCCTGTTGTCCTTGACTTCATGAGCCTCTCTATAGGACAGCCAAAGCATGACAGGTATCTTTAATCAGAGTGAGAAAGTAAGAGAACAAAGAGGTCATGAGGGACAGAACACATAGTCTTTTTGTAACCTGAACTTAGAAGCAATGTCTCATCACTTTTTCTGTTCCTGCTCATTAGACACAAAAAAACTAATTCCAGGCCACACTCAAGAGAAAAGGACTAAGCAAGCATGAGTACCAGAAGGCAAGAATCATCAGAAGCTGTCAATCAGATCTTCTCCATCACTTCATCACTCTATCCTTTTTCTGGGCCCTACTAGGCTTCAGAGACTTCCTTCCTAGTCCTGTCTCTCTCCTCATTATGTTTATTTGTTTGAAGCTTTACAACTCATGCCTAAACTCTGACACATGCCTCCTGATGAAAATCTATCTTCTTTTTTCCTACTTTCCCACCTGGTACCCAGAAAACTGATAGATAAGTCTGATTACATTGCATTATACTATAGCACTAACCAAAAAGCCCACTGGATCCCAAATTCCTCTTTCTTTGTTCATGGCTACTCTTGGTCTACTCTAACATACATTTCCAGTAAACATATCCATCTATATCCTCCCAGCCAAACAAGTTTATTCATTGCCCCTAAATCACAATTAGCTCTTCTCATGCTTTGTTCTTGATATTCTTCCTACATTGAAAATCTCTCCTTTCTCTCCACTTGTCAGAATTCTCCCCAAAACTCATGACTCAGTACAAGTTCTATCTCCTTCTCAAAGCCCTAAAACTTATGACATAGTACCACGGACGTGGTTGGTTGAAGAGCCTGATAGCCTGGTTTATCAGTGTGGAAGTAAGTGGCCTCTATCTCTAATTCTTGATCCACCCCTTACCTGCTAAATCTCTGTGGTGATACTCATAGATTTCTGTTAGTTTGCAGTCCAAATTAAAAATAAAAGTATGTTAGTTGTACATACCTACTATTAGGAAGTGTGAAACAACTTAAAATTGAAGACCCATGTTTAAGTTCTCAGCAGCGAATACTATCTATAACCCATCATACCCCTGGTTACAGTATGTTCTAGAGCTGTCCTACCACCCTTCCTGGAATTCCATTTCAAATTATCCTGCCCTCAGTGACTTAACATTAGCTGCAGTGTTATGTCTGATTGTGTCAATTTGACTGGTTTTGGAGCTGCCCAGGGGTTTGGTGGGACAGGTTTCTGGCTGTGCCTGGATGAGTCATGGAGGAGGTGTGGCCTTCGGTGCTGTGTCCCATTCCCCTCCGGTGCTATTCCCTGCTCTTCCCCCCAGTCACCACTGACTAAGGAGCTGTGTCTCACCCTGTCCTCCACCATGATGGTTGGAGCCTACCAACCACGAGCTAAATGAAACTTCTCTTTTAAATAGTGGATGTAAGTCAGTTATCCTAGCCACAGGATACCTGACTCATACACCAGCTCAATGAGGGCATTGCAATTTACGTTCACAAATATACAATTCTTAGCATTCTCAGGCATTTTTTAGCTTAACATATGCTTTAATTAAAAAAAGAGTTCACCTCTTGAAGTTTAAAAAAGAGAGAAAGGGATATTCTAACACCTTGATTCCTTGATAAACAAAAATATCTCAATATGCCAAAGATATTGATATTTCAGTGGGCAAAATATTACGACACCTAGAAAAGGTATGGATGATCATGTGTCATAAGAAGTAATCTAAGAACAAAGTAGGAGTTCAAAGAAAGAAATATTTTGGATAAATTGAATTGGTAAGTAATTAGAAATTTTAAAAGGCTAAAACTTCCTTCACACACTAACAATGAAAAATAATAATTAGTGCCTACTAGTACCTTCGATTATACTGTCTTCTCTACGATCACAACAGCCCCTCCAACAAACAAGAAAATGAAGGTCCAGAGAGATTAAGTAATCTGCCAAAAAGTCACGAACCAGTAATTAGTAAGACCAAGATTCCAACCCCACCATGGCTGATTCCAAATCTCATGCAGCCTAATCTATTGGACATGTTTAGGAGCTACCATGCTGTCATCTTGCATGGTCCCATAGTGCAAGGCACCCTGTACCTTTCTCACTAATCTCTTAGCAACTATGCTGATCCAATATGATTTTGCTATAGTAAAATCACCCTTCACTATATGTCCAAATGAAGTGCAGATAGACAGACGGTAGCATTTGATGGAATCATCCCTGAGGTCATATTCTTACTAGTGTTGGAGAAAGTTGTAAGATACATTCTTTTTATCAGACACAGACTACTTTCTGAGTCTGAAAGGTCTTTTCTGGACAGAGATCCGTGTGTCAATACAAAGAAATATAAGGTACAGCTTCATTTCAAAATTTTCTCTACCCTTTCTTGGGCTCTCCAGCACAACCCATTTAAAGAATTTCAAATCACAATGTCTAGTCCTTGTAATATTTTGACAATAATTAAGTCCACACCTTTCACAAAACTGTATGTACAGAAAGCATCGGGAGATGCTGCTAGCTAGTCAAGGTCTAGGAAGTGTGGATTGAGGAGCCGTTGGTGCCACCTGTGGACAGAGGGGGGCAGCAGAGAGCTGCTGGAGTCGTGTTATTCGGGGTCAAGTGGTTCTGGTCAATTTCCAAACATAGGCAGGAAGGTTCAGCGCCAGGGTCAGCAAGTCAGCTGCAAAATTAGCCCGGAGGTCTCAGGCTAGAATCCACTACAGGGCCATCCATTTTCTTTGCTGTGGCCTGAGATCTTTATAAACGTGATCCGATCGTGTCATTGCCCCTGCTAATAAGGTACATTACCAGTGGCTCTCCATTGCTAAAAACACAGGTTCAGGAACCTCAATGTGCATCACTTAAGAGGGCTTCTAAAACACAGGTCACTGGAGTCACCCCTGGTGGTTAGGTCTTGAGAGGACCTGAAAATCTGCACTTCCGCCATGTTTCCTGGTGATAATGGTGCTCATACTGCTGGCTTCTACTGGTCCAAGGACCAGACCTGGTAAAGCACTAGCTTAAAGCATACTTGTGTCCATTCTTCTCCTCTTCAGATTTTCTCCACACCACTCCCGCTTTCATCCTTAACACCCTCTGCTCTTCTGGGGACTTTCTTCAGCTCCCAACAAAGCCATGCTCTCCCGGTCTATTTATACTTGCCTGCTTGCTATTACAGCCCTCCTCCCTCCAGCTCTTCACCTGGCTTGTGCCAGCTTATCTTTATGTCCCAAGTTAGAAACCTCCAAGGTTAGAAGCCAATGAACGTTCACCATGCGCTGTACTTCCTTTCCTACACTGTGTCGTAAATAGCAGCCGTATGTTTATGCCCCAACTAGCTTATCAGCTTCATCATGAGCCAAAGCTCAAAACTATACGTGCCACTGTAGATTTATGGTTCTAGATTCTTGACGCTGTGCAATAGCCATGCTACATTTCTCTGATCATCTCTTTTCTCCATCCTCAATAACTATTTCGAACAATCTTCACTTCCCTTGAATATCTAACCTTCCCGCCTCCTCTATCACACTCAACAGATGGCCTTGCCTACTCCTGCACAGAGAAAATAGAAGCCACCAGACAGAAACCTCTCAGCTTCCTGCCACCAATCCACAAACCCACCAGTGTATGTACCCACCCCATCCTCCTGACCTCCTGTTACAATAGAAGAGTTCTTACACTTTTTAAGATTGTCTAATGCCGAACCTTCTAACCCAGCTATGGTTACCAGCCCCCTACCAGCCCCATCCTGGTTCCTCAAAACCAACAATGAACAGCATACACTCTTCACATATCTTCCACTCCTTTTATTTTCTCCATCATTTTGAAAACATGTTCAAATTTCTCTTCTATAAACAGCCATCCTTCCTAGGCTTCATGTCACCCTGTAACTATCCTCTATTTCTCTTATTTCCTACCCACTCAAATAAATCTAACTTGAGACTATTGCTTTATCTCCCACTCACTCCAAACACCATTTCCCTTCACAAACTACTCTCATGAGAGTTCCTAAGCTCCTTTCTATAGCTAAATCAAATGGACACTTTGAGTTCTCAGTATGCTCCCTATACTACCCAATATACTCCCTACTCTACCTTGAGGTTTTCTAACCTTCTGGGACAACCTATCCCTAGTCTTCCCCTCCTGCTTTTTTGTACTGCTCTTCCTTTAGACTGACTTTCCTCTATATGACTTGTAAATGTTGATGCGCTAGGGGACCCAACCCTAAATGTGCATGTCTAAAATCTGCATTCCAATTGACTTAGTTACTATACACACACCAAACATTCCCTTAATTGGAGAGCTCTCCAACCCTTGCCCGTCTAGTCTTTTTTTTAAAATTTATTTTAATTTTTTATATAGTGTGTCACTATGCAGTTTAGACTTGTAGCAATCCTCCTGTCTCAGCCTCCCTAATGCTGGGATTACAGACATGAGCCAGAGCTGCCAGCAAGACACACCCTGGACCTTGTGCTAGCCAGGCAGGCACTTATGCTGCTGAGCCATCTCCCCAGCTCTGCCTATCTAGTCTTATAACCAACTGCCCATGCTCTGTCTCTCCTACAAGTCTCTCCTACTTAAATAAACATAACTTTCCCCCTGATTTGTTGCTCCTTCTTGAAGGAAATGGCCTCATAGCATATATCCTTTATACTTCCCTCCGTCTTCTCCACCATATCCTACCAAGTCCATAATTCTTCAAATTTATGAGCCTCTTTCATCTCCACTACCACTTCCAAGCTATATTTAGTGTCTCCCAGACTATAGCCACAGCCACAAGTCTCCTTAAGGAATCTCTGGCCCCCTCCAATCCATTCATATTCCAAACCATTCATCTTCAGAAAGAAGGGGGGCAACAAGTCACTTCTTTGCGTAAAGCTCCTTTTGGGATAAATCTTCAACTCACCTCGCCTCCTCTTCCACTGCTTCTGCAAAGCGCCAAGCTCCAACCTGGCTCAAGGTTTTATCTTTGTACCCACTGCTTTCTCTCCCTCACTGCTTCGGTGCCAGAGAAACCTCCCACAACCAAATTTTGAGGATTACTGCAATGTATAAAGCGACTTTCAATCTTCAAATTTTTCTCAGTCTTGAAAAATATATCATGTGCTTCCCCTACAATCTGCTCTTTTATAATAAATAATAGAAGTTGTTCAAGAGAAGAACTTCAAATGCAAACAAAGTAAAACAGGGTTAAAAGGATGATACGTCTTCCTCATTCCTAGATTCCTCCTCCTCCTCCTCCTCCTCCTCCTCCTCCTCTTCCTCCTCCTTCTTTTCTTCCTCTTCCTTCTCCTCTTTGTCTTTTGCCCCCTGCATTTTTCACACATTGTGGTATGTATTTTTGAAGACACAAAAGTACCTCTCATGAAAGGAGTGTGCTGCCTACCTTTCCTTGGTTAATTCTCACAACTACTTTACCAGATCCTAATTAAAGATTAGGAAAGAAGAACGCTGTTATGCTCATGCTAACAATGAAGAAACCAAGACTCTGAGAAGTTAAATCACCGACCCACAACCACAAAAGGAAAAAGCAGCGGAACCACGAGGTGAACCAATCTGTCATCCTTGGCATGGACAGTGACCTTCACATTTCCATTTGTCCTTCAATTCTCCTAAATGTGCAAACAGCAGAAAGTAATTTCTCCCAACACTCATGCAAAAAATGTCAACTGAAAAACACATATCTAAATTCATCTTGCCCGAAAATGTGCTTTTAATGTATCTTCTGTTGTTTACTTCTTTGAAGTTGGTTGCTATTCTCAAATGTGTAGTTTTTAAAAAATAAATAAAAAACCCTCAGGATATTAAATCAAACAATTTTTGGAACCTTGCTAAGAAGACAGCACCCCAAAGTACCCATAATATGCTAAAAGTCACCTGACAGTACTGACTTTTATCATCTTCCTGGTGTGGTTGAAAAAGCCTTTTAAAATTCCACAGCAGTGCTGTGAGGCCATAGATCCCCCAGGATTAATCACAAATATTTTATAAAGATGAAGTTTTGTTATATCTTTGTTCTTTGTATCTTGGCTTTTGTTAGCGCATTTTAATTAGGATCTGGTATCTGCAATAAACAGTAAACATAAAGAGCTTTGCAAAAATGTATTAGACTGTTTGTTTTCACACTCTAATGCATATTTGCACAATTTTACCATGAAAAAAGGAAAACATGCTAAGCTCTTGGGCTCTATCCCAAATGTCCTGGAATAGAATCCGGAAATTACTAAAAATGCAACCAAACCTCATCATATTCCAGCAATTAACCTAAGAAACAAGGGTCCATTCTCTGTATGAAAAAAAACATTTTTGAGGGGAGAAGTCTGCAGAGGAGAATGCTTCTCGATAACGCACGTATTACACTCTCCAAAAACCGTTTTAAAATTTGGACTATTTCCCTTTCATGCTAAAAGAATTTAATAAACAAAATAAGTTGAGTAATTTCTTTTTTCAACATGTGAAGAAAACTTCCCCTACAAGATGAAGACTAGGAGAATTCCTTGACATAAAATAATGAAATAATCATGTGATCCCATATTTAATAGGAACTAGGGATTAATAATGTTCCTGCTATACACGAAAATGAATTATTGTTTAAACAGTAGAATCATGGAGAGTGCTGATGACAAAGGACAGTTTAGGTGGTTTTTTTTTTTTCAATTTCAGCCTTTTTCATCAAAATGTAACAAAAACTGTCACATTATCTAAGTCTGACTCTTTGCGCAATTGTTATTGCTCTGACACTTTGATGATGTTCAAATGTGATACAAAATAAAAATTCAAGCATTTCAGAGGCATAAGGTTATTTTTCCTTCTGTATCCATCCGTTAGTGTGTTTCCAAATAAAACACAGGATTGAGTAATTTATTTTGTTCCATGATTTATTTATGGACCTAACCACAGAAAACAACAAATAAAAGGCATGGTCCCAGGCATCAACTTAAAGGATAAAAAACATTACATTTTATTAGAGGGAGATATGTAAAAATGACAAGATTAAATGTAAAGAAAAGTGTTAACTTAGAGGTCTCAAGTCTAAGTTAAACTTGGTGTTTTAAAATCCTCTTTAAAAGAATAACATGCCTGAATTTAATTATAAATGTAGGAGTTTCTTTAAAGATTAAAGTTGTGAAAAATGAAAAGGGTGGATAACACAAAAATAAAAATTACTCTGTGAATCTTAGGGAATTTGAACGGGTAAACTTAGATCTTATTTCCTGACAACTCTTTGTAGGAGGATTAAGAGATCTACAAGAATTATTAGTTTCAGATAAAAGCCAGCATTTTATAAACTAATTAATTTTTCATTAGATTCATATAATTTTGGCAAAAATAGTTTCTTCTAATAAAATTATTATATTCCAAGATGCTACACTAAAATACAGCCATTAACTTCACATTAATTTAACCAGATTTATAATAAGCTAAATAAGGCAGGAAAACAGAAATAGTTTTCAACAGACTATATTAAAACTAAAAAGAAAAAATGAAGATGAAAAATAATTTTTAAAAACAGGACATAAAACTTTTAATTTCTAAGTATGCTTATGCATTTATTTAAAAGACATTAGTTAGACCCAGAGCGCAGGCCCGGCGAGTGAGTGAGACGACCCGGGGCCCTCAGGATCCTGAATA
>NDGM010981041.1:0-11472 GCA_002564305.1 Octomys mimax | reverse complement strand
CTTTAGTTCAGCTTGTTCCAAGTAGGTGCTTTAGACCACTGAGCCATCTCGCCAGCCCTGCGTAATTTTAAAAGCTACCAGATGTACTGATTACAAAGATGACCAATAATCAGGATAACATATTCCATTATAAAAATGTTAGTAATTTAATATGCTTTAAAATAATTTCTTTTCCTCCCTTAGTAAAATTTTCAAGGATTATAGCATATGTCAAATAAATGAAATTTTCTATACACTAGAAAATAGGAAGTAAATGAAGATTTACTTTTTCTTATAAAAACCCAGAGGTATATACATTTATTCAGTCAAAATTTTTTGTGTTTTTCAAAGGGTAAGGTTACATCTCATGCTATAGTGTAGATAATACCCCCAGGGTGGGCAGGGTGGGATTTTAGAATGAAAACCTTAATATTGCAGCAATAATGAGTATAAATGTTCTCTACAAATTGACTATGTAAATACAATTCCATAAAAACTCAGATTAAGACCACATGAGTTTAGTCACCTTTTATTTTTAGATTTAAGAACCACAAGTAAAGATCTGCAGAAGAATATATAGTACCTTTCATTTCCTACGAGGAGCCTGAGTCCCTGTGCTTCCCGTATTTTTTTGTTTTCAAATCAAGAGGATCTAATGTTTGAGAATTTATTTATATAGAAACATACAGACAGTGGTAAACTTATAGCGTGCTCATATGTGACTGCACATAAAAAGATCTCTCTGGACCCTGCCTTCCACGTGCTGATTTTCCAGCCACTGCAGGCACTCCCACTTTATTCTGTTTGTGTTTGGGTGAATTTTCCTTCTGCTCTCTGTCCACTAGACCATACATATTAGGAATATAATTTCCTCTACTCTTAAATAGCTTTAGAATCTTTGATTGAGCACAGAATCTTACCTAAAACCTTTCTTCTTGAATCAGGAGGGCATTTCTCTATTTTCTTTTTGCTTACAGTAGTAGCATTGCTGTTGACAAGTCCAGAGGCTAACTTTGAATATGACCTGTCTACAAAGTCTGTGGCCTCATTTTCTGGAAGCCTTAAGGATCACCTCCCTTCCTTCAATGTTCTGAAATTTTATGATGCTATGTCTTTATGTGAGTCTATATTTATTTATGTATTGCCTTCTTGAGACAGGGTCTCTCTATGTAGTTCAGGCTGGCCTCAAGCTCACTTTGTAGCTCAGGATGGTCTTGAACTTGCAAGAATCCTCCTGTCTCAGCCTCCTGAGCTGGGATTAGAGGCATGAGCCACCACATCCAACTTTATATGAGTCTATGTTAATTCACTGTGGTATGAACTTTTATAGACTGGTAATGCTTCATTTTCAACAATTATGGCTGATATCTTCATGTACTCCACACAGCCTCATTTATGAGAGACACAGCTTGTGGGAAGTGATTGGTTTACAGAGTTTATAGGGGACCTATTGTTAGGAGGTAGTTCTTTGGGGCATAGCCTGGAAGAAGGTTTAACCTCCCTTCCCAGCTCTTGCCCTCACATTTTTTCCTTCCTCTTCACCTGGACCTGAGTGGCTTCCCATCTGCCATGCTGTCCTCGCTTGGAGATAGCTGACTGTGGACTGAAATCTCTAGGAACAGTGGGCCAAAATAAGCCTCCCCTTTAAATTGTGGGGGTGGAATAGAGCAGGTAAGTTGTCCCAGTGAAAACTAACACTGAGACTATTCTGAAGCCATTCTCAAATTGCAGTGATTGTTTCTTCAAGTATGTTTCATGTCCTCTTTCTGGAAAGGTTACGATTGAGATATTAGATCCTCAACGTATGTTATATTTTACTGTTTTTCTATGTGTTAAGTTCTTGTTCTTTTTTTTTTTTTCTGTATTTTAGGGAAGGGCCTACAGTGTGTTCAGGATCTCACTATTAGATTGAACTCATAGTGATCCACCTGTTTACAGCCTCCCAAGAGCTGGGATTACAGGCACATGTTACCATGCCCAGTCTCAATTGCCAGCTCAGTGTGCCCTGGGGGCGGGGCCAGCATGGCAGGCCCAGGATCAAACCCCCAACTCCGCTGGCCCTGGTGCCCGCTTGCAGGCACTTTAATCTGCTGAGCTATTTGGCTGGCCCTAAATTCTTGTTCTTAATCTGCAGTTTTCTCATCTTTATGTAAGAAGTTATTTTATTTTTTCTACTGTATATTTAATATTAGGTTCTATTAAGATTTTGTTAAAATACATTTTCCTGCTATTCTTTTTGTTTGTTTGTTTGTTTTTTGTTTTTTGTTCTGACTGGCTCAGAATGCCTTCAGGGAAGGTTTGGCTGGCTTGAGTTGTGGAGATCGAGCCACAGAAACCTGAGGCTGACTGCTTTGTTGAAGCAGACACTTAAAGAATTGAGCTAAGGGGCGGGCCCCCTTTCCTGCTATTCTTTCATTCTTGTCCTAAGACATTCAGTAATATGAGTTCTAGCTTATTAAATACCTAACTAAACTATATATGGCATATTATATAATTCATCCATTCCAACTGTTACATCTGAGGTTTAGTCAACCTAACAGATTGATCAAACCACCACTGTAAATCGTTTTGAGATTATTCTGTTCATCCAAATAACTCTCACAAGGCCATTATCTTTTAATCTTCATTTCCCCAACTGCTGTTTGCTTCATATGATCACCAATTTACTGCTGATCTTTACATAGCTGCTTTTTATCAATTAAATCATATAATGTGTGGTCTCTTGTGTTTTTCCTTTGGTATAATGTTTTGAGGTTCATCCGAATTGCAGCACATATAAGCAGTGTATTGCTATTGTAAATATCAGTCCTTTAGGACATTCACATTATTTCCTATCTGCTCACAAATTAAAGGTTATTAGGAGGCTTTTAATTTCAAGCCATTACTCACAATGATATTAGTTAATTTAAATATATATGTGGAAAATATCTAGGTATGGATGCGACTGTGGATGTGGATATGTTTTAAAATGTTCTTCTCGGAAGTTATCTTTTTTACATGTTTTTTCTCTAATTCTTTATTTTTGTATCTGTATTTTTATATTAGAAGCTTTCCTGAGATAACAGGAAAATTTCAGTTGTCTTCATAATTAAAATAAGGAGCTAATAAATTTAGAATTGTGAGAGAGATCTTTACTGTGGATTTATTACAGAGATTAGGAAATTAGAGATTAGGGGGTCCTAGAAATTCTTATATTCATCTTTTAAAAAACATTGGAAAAAACAAATATTTTATACGGTTAACTTACATGCTTTCATACATTGGGCTGTATATTAGACTGACTGGATCAGAAAGTTAGAGGTTTGAGCATTTTCACAATCTCCCACGTCTATTTTTAGACCACTTGGACTTGGGCAGATTTTCTAGGGAAGACTGTTCCAATTTGCAGTGGAAGGATAAAATACACAGAATATATCTCTTCACTTAGTTCTCAGAATTCAGTGATGTTGCATCTGTCAACCGTGTCATTGCCTGCCAGTCTGTACACAAACTCGGAACGAGCTCTCAGCATTTAAAGTGGTAGCAGACAGCTACGGAGCTATGCAGGACAAAGGACATCTGACAGGTTCTTAAACAAAAGTGTATCCTGACTCCTCAGCTCTAATTCCAAAATGAAGTTTCCACCTCTTAAATTCTGGCATTTGTGGTTAATTCAAGTGACATAAAATTGGCATTGGGGTAGTGGCACGTTATTGGAATTTCAAAACTTGGGTTTACCTGATGTGTAAGGGATATGAGAGCACGCATGAGCTGGCCTGTTACGTTATTGACTCCATTTGGTTTTTACTCTATTTTTAAACAATCAGAATGAATAGAACGTTTCTAACTTCACATAAACCTGACTATGTTTGCTGGCTTAAAATTTAGTTATTGTTCCCTTTCTCTTCTGTGTATACTCTTTTGTTGTTGTTTTCAGACCTAAATATTTACCTCAGGAATTTTCAGTGGTAATTTTGTATCTTGTAAGTCTAGGATTGATGGTCAATACTGTTCATCATAGCTATAATTCTCTTATATTTATCACTTAACAAATGAAGAAGAACAAATATTTTGTAGGGCACACTCACACATTAGGAAATAGTTACTATATAAGTCAGTGTACTGTTATTTTTGTTTTAGTTGCCAGGAATATAAAATTAGAATTCAGGCTAAATTGTAGCAGTGAATGTTAAATCTAGAATTACATGAATTCCCCTGCCTTTATATTTTGCTGGAGAAATGGTTGATGATCCTATATTTTCACCTTTATTTGTGGCTTAGTTTTTTTAATAGTTAATATATAAAATTTTAAGAATATGCTTGTCAAATGATGAATCAAGTACAGAAAAGAGAAAGTATTATATGCAATATAGTCCTTTTCAATTTCCCAGTCATTTTTTTTTAATAAGTTCAAGATTTGAAGATTTTTGAGCATTTTACTTGGGAGATCTTTCTCATGATAGGCAGAACACCAAAATGTTAATTTAAAGTTAAAGTTAAATATTCTTCAATTACAAAGTAGATATTCAACTATCATTCTCCTGATGTCTATAGTACCTACAGGCACAACACAGTCTTTTAACAATAGTAAATGACTGTCATGAATGTTGGCTGAATGAGGGCATAATTTACTATATTCAAATTCACTAAAACTAAATGTAAGAGTATAAGAAAAGTCTGCATGGAAATATTTGTGTTCATCATTGATAAATAAAAAGCAGTTAATATAAACTGAAAGTTTATGTCCCCAACCAAAAAAAATCATATGTGTGATCCATGATGTCATGGTGTCCGGAGGTAAGGTTTTTGGAGGGTCATTAGGTTAAGAGATCACTTTATAAAAAGACCCCTGCCTGGCTCCTTCTGTCAGTGAAGATTCAGTACTAGGACAACCTTTTAGGGATGAGCAGGCTTCACCGACACACAATCACCTGTGCCTTTCATCTGTACTTCCAGCCCCTAGAACTATAAAAATTAAATTTCTGTTCTTTATAAGTCATTTAGTACATATAGTTTTATGATAGAAGTCCAAATAGATCAAGATGATGTTTAATTGCTTAGTAGTAAAATCTTTTCTCTTAACCTACAACCAAATAATGTTGGAGTCTAGTATTCTTAAAACTTAGATATATCTGTCAAACTATCTTATATATTTAATTATCAGGTATGGTTCTGTGGTCAGTCACTTTTGATTTTCTCTGGCTGGGATAGCCCTTTGTGGTATAAACCTCATGAACCATATCCAAAGAAAAACTTGAACTCATCAAGAGAGATGACATGAAAACTCTACTTACCATCCAGAAGCAAAAATGAAACCACCAAAAAAAAATTTTTTTTAAATTAAATTATTTCCTGCTGACTACAATTTCCACCTGTATAAATGTCAAACTATAAAATTTCACAAGGAAACCAAATATACCTTATTATCTTTATACTTTTTATGAAACTCATTTTTTTGGTCAACCAAAATTTCTTTATTTTTTATTTTTATTTATTTATTATTGTGTGTGTGTGTGTGTGTGTGTGTGTGTGTATTTAGGACAGAGCCTACAGGGTCTACAGGGTCTCACTATGCAGATTGGACCCTTAGTGATTCTCCTGTTTTCAGCTTCCCAAATGCTGGGATTACAGGTACATGCCACCATGCCTAGTCTCAATAGCTGTCTCAACGTGTCCCGGGGATCGAACTCCGGTCGCTGCACTCTGGCAAAGAAGGAGCTTTAGTACACTGAGCTACCAGGCTGGCCACCAAAATATCTTTGTGCTTAATAATAAATGTGTTATCTGAACAAGAAAAAAAACTCAAAAAGATAAATCATCATATATATCAAATAGTAAGATCATTTATTTATCTAAAACTATTATTTCACAAAAGAAGCTAATTTCAAAGATGATGTCATGAGCTAAGGGGACAAAAACGATATGAAACACATGACATGAACAAAATCAAAACATGAATATATGTGAACAGCAGCTATCACACATTCTTCCATAGTCATTGGCTCTAATTTGCTCTTAAAATTATTGACAGTTCCTCTGGAAATCTGGACATTACTCTATCATTTTCTTCTTGGTTTAGTGTTGTCTATAGAGGTTGAGAATTATTAATTTAATTATTAGTAATTCCTATTTGTTTTGTTTTCAACCACATGCATACAATTTGGGAATAAATTAGAAGTCTGAATTGCATTGAGAATTGTTCTTACATGGCAGAACCTTAAGATTATTTAGAATTCATTTTTTGGTTGACAAAAGTCTAAAAATGACTAAGACTAAATCTATAAAAAGCTTCCAGAGACCAATATCCTCTAATTCTACTATAGCCCTTTAACCAATAATAACTGTAAAATTCTTGCATAGTTTAAAGGACAATTGAGAAGTTTTCGGTTTCTCAAAATTAATACTGTGCATTCATTAGATAGCACTATTTTCACTTTCTGTGGCATCTTTCAGAAATCAACTTCCAAATTTATCAGAGTAAATCCCCAAACATGACTACTTCAATACTTCCCTACCTCAGATGTAGTAAGCTTCTGAGATTCAGTTCTGTAGATTCCAATAGGAACATCTCCAGTAGAAGAACACAGTTTCTGATAAAGCCTGGCATAAGTTCGGATCCATAAGTCATCCTCAGTGATTTTCATCTGTAATTCATCAGAATTTTTGCATTATAAATATTTAAGAAATGAAAACAGTGGACATTTTTCACTTCTTAAATGCAGAATTTACTAATATTTTGAAACTTCAAGAATAAGTGTTTATCCAAGTATTACTGCCTTTTGCCTCAAATTATACTGGGAGCTCACCAATATTTATATTCACCCCAATCATTAGACAATGGGACAATAGTAATCAACTGTAAGGCATTGTTTAAAAAATGGTGAAATTTGGAAATGTAATAACTGGATGCTGCTACTGGTGTTTAGTGGACAGTTTGTGAACATTAAAAGCCCTAAAAGACACTCTAATACAAAAAGAGCATTCCCCAATAACACTCATGCTGAAAGAGAGGTATAGTAGAATGAACACAGGTAACTTGAATTCACTGTTATTTATATAACTGTTAGGAAATCCTTAATACACCTGGACATAGTATATGCTCATATAAAACAAAGGGGTTGAACTGGGCGTGGTGGGATATGCCTGGAATGTCAGAATTGTGGGGTGCTGAGTCACTAAGGACACTTGACCTCAGGAATTAAAGGTCACTTTGGGACACACAGAAAAACCAAAAGCAGGTGGATCAACCTCTACAGGGAATGGTTGCCTGGGTATTATGTCACCCTAAGTCAAATCTATCAGTCTCAAATTGCAGACTAAGAAAAAAGACTACTTGTTCTGAGATTTGTACAAAATAGTTATTTGCTATGAATATTGATTAAAATAGTATCTTTTCCTTGCAAAACTGTTCATTGATTGTAAAATCTCAGATGTTAGTTACACAAATACTGGAAAAAAGTAGTATGTGATTATAGAAATATCAACCAAAGCACATGGTAGATACATGTTCAGGAACTTGTATCAGAACAATCTTCTGCCCCAAAATTAGTAACTTACAGAACAGAGAAACCCTGATCCTGGTATCGTGTCCAGGCCCAACAGAAGTCTGGTGATAGAAATCATATAATCCTTCACAAATGACTGCAATATAAGCAAATTATGGGTATCAACATATAGAATTTCAAACACATTTATATACGTATGGAATCTATAGTATAACTATAAATGTGAACATCTAAGTGCTTTTTAAAGGTTATTTTTAGTGACATGCCATTAAACTGCCATAAGTAGGGCAATAAAAATCTGTCTTGTCAATTATCAAATGTGTAATAAAGCTATTTATAAAGAAATCTAGGAAATAAAGGTTAATTAGAAATACTCAATATACTTAAACTTTGTATGTACTTTGAAATACTTTAGATGATAAAAATACTTTAAATGTTTTAGTAGCAAAAGCAAATTGAAATAAAAAGAATAAAAGAATTAAACTAAATTTCTAAAGGAAATTTTTCTTAGAATTAAATGATAAGTTAGTGGGGCCTGGGATAAAGCTCAGCAGCACAGCACCTGCCAGCAAGCAGAAGGTCCCGGGTCAGACTTTTGGTACCCCAAAACACACAATTAATTAACTTTACACTAGTAAAGATCTGAACTATTTTTATCATTAATGATCACATATGTGCTTTTCCAAATTGTATGCCAAAAATGGAGTCTTTTAATTTTAAATCATCACATTAGCCTGGCATGACAAACTGTCTTGCCTGCTAGACAATTTGAAAAGTATAGTCTTCTTTATAACAGACACAGACTATTTGATAACTTAAATAGTGTACTTTAAGTATAACTTAAAATCACTCACGAGTACAAAAGCCATTAATAATCTTTCAAACAATCCCCTGAAAAGAAATTATTTTCTAGAGCTTAACACATTTCTAATTCTCTATTTAAATGTCTTTTAAACAAGGCACACAAAGAAGTTAAAAGTTGTAGCCAGCAACTTTTTAAATGAAACCAAATATACACTGGGGCTGGGGAGATAGCTCAGTAGAATAAGTGCCTGCTTGGCAAGTGTAAAGTCCTGAGTTCAATGCCTGGTACCAAAAAAAAAAAAAGACAGAAAGAAACCAAATACAGTTCACTAATTTAAAATAACATAGACAATTATAAACATTTCATATTATAAGGTTTTTCAGTTCTATTTTTGCACACACAAACATGCAGGTGAGTGTTAGATTGGAATGAAAAAATATGCTTACTCTGTTGTTATTCAAAAACCTTAAAGCCATAGTTCTATCTTATCATATATGTAAGAGCTTAAAAAGCAACTAAGTCACTATGTCTATTTCTGTCACAACCTATGAGGGGAAGATGATGACAAAGTAAAATTGTACAGCACGGTTTTCTGACTTGATGACACCAGAAGCTTGTGTGTGTGTGTGTGTGTGTGTGTGTGTGTGTGTGTGTGTTAATGGTGTTGGGCATGCAGTTCTGCCTCCTGGAGTCCTCAGATAATGAGCCTGCAAACTTTAGGGAAATGGGAGTATTTATTCTCCTTTGTTGTGTTTTCTCTGGTGCTCATCTGGCATAAGCAGATGGTTCCTGACAGTGCTAGAGGCTGACTCAGAGGCAAACTTAGCCCAGAAGCCCACAGAAAGGCTTGAACTATCTTTGGATTAGTTTATTCAGTCAAGTAATTGTAGACAAGTGTAAATATATAATGAAAAGAGTAGAAACCGTACAAATGCTCAAGTACTTAATTTGAGATCACTATTACAAAAGGGTTTAAAGTCCTCTGAACATCTTTTTTATTTTAATGGAAATATTTAGAGATTGAGTGTTTTCATCAAAGATCATAAAACATTACTACTCTTCAGGGATTGGCAGAAATAAATACAAGATTGTTTCTGTGAATGAACAGTCTCATGAGCCTTTTAGTTATGGTAAAAGGGTAATGCTAACTTGGCACTCGGGAAAAAAACTTAATGGTTCATCATTGTAATTTTTTATGTTTTACTAAATTAAGCATAATTATGAGATGCCAAAATGCCCTTAGTTTATTGACATTGACTTGGTAACTTATTTTAAATCTCAATAAATGATATACTAGGAGGAATATGATTTTTTGTTATTTTAACTTATTTTTTCCTGTATGTTTTTACAAATCAGTATATTCTTGGAATAACATGAAAAATGCATTACAATGTCACAACATCAATCATAGGGCACTGAAATCAACAAAGCCTAAAATAATATCTATAAGTTATTTTCAGAGAACATTTCATAGACTATCCTAGGAACATTTTTGTTATTAAAAACAGGAAATAATTACTTCCAGAGACAAATCAACAGCCTAAATGTTAGTATTTCTTATTAAATAGAATATAAATTACATGCAGAATAACCATCTTACAGAGAAACGTTAGTACCGCCTACCTGGTATAGCAGTGTGTCCAACATACTGATGCTAAACACTCTTCCAGCAGCGAAAGGCAGCCGGAACATAAAGGCTAAGTTGGAACCTCTCTCTCGTTCTTTCTGTTAGAAATTTGAGGTAGAAAGATGTATGAGCATTCTGTACTTTATGTGCTTTCGCCTAAGCAAATTTGCTTAACATAAATGCAAAAAGATATTTTTGTCCTGTCACTATATATACATATTTAATATATTTATACATATTTAAAACTGTAGTTTCAAATATCCCTCTGATTTCATAAAAATATTTTTTTACTTGAAACACTGGGTAGTTAAGATTAATGCTTTTGTGCCTTAACCATTTTTTATTCTTTATAAAAGAAATGATATAGTAAAAAGAAAAAAACACAGACACACAATAAAAGTCACTTAATGGAATGTAAACAACACCTGAAATCACATTTTTTTTAAAGAAGACATTAGAAACGATACAAGATTTTACCAAAGTAACAGGAATTCAACAGTGGTTGCTGTATTGCATGATGTTATCTTCAAATTAGTTGCTCAGATTACCTGATATAAATGTACAAGATTTGTTTAAAGAATAAAGCAAAACAACACTTCAGACATTTGCTTTTAAACATTGCCACATGTGAGGGCAAGAAAACAAGCAGATACGAGACTGCTGTAGTCTTATATATTTGTGTTACTCAAAAATTCCTGTTTATATCCTAAGTGGAAAGGCGGTGAGTCTCAAAACCAGACTTGCTTGGGAAGTAGAGTCAATTAGGCCACGGAAGTGGAGCCCACGGACACTGAACCCCTTCTGTCATGTGTTGCCATGAAACAAAGAACACAGCCTCATCGTGCATGCAAGGAGCCACACCTTGATCTTGAGAAGTTCAGCCCTCAGAACTGTGAGAAATCAACACAGGCTTTAAGCCACCCAGTTTGTGGTCACTGGTCATGGCAATCCCACACGACCGATCCAGGCTGCCAATATCCTGTCCTCTCTGGTTTTTCACCATCTCAATTTTAATTCTCCATTTACTTCTTAAGCCACACAGATCTTCAGATAAGGAAAAGAGCAGCAAGGTTTCTGGGGCACTGCATAAGGTTTTCTTCCAGATAGTTCGGTGAGTGAGCCCTGTTAACAGGATTGCAGTCTTCGAAGCCAAGAATCACTTTCTCTTTTCATTATTTTCTTCTTCTAGCTAGCTAGGAACACTAAATTATATCTTTACGTGTTTGAATTTTTGTCTCGTTCTTTATTTTTATCAATTTTTTTTTTCTTTTCCTGAAGTAAAACTAAAGAGGTCATGGATTTGCTCATATTTGAACCAACAAGCTAGAAATGATTTGCAGCAGCAGTGGATAGGCCCGGGAGTCACACCAGGGGCAGCACGTGGGTTTCAGAACTGAGACAGGAGGTGTGCACGGGCAGGCACAGATGGAGACGCACAGGAGTTGAGACACTCAGTACATTTCGGTGGCTATCAAATAACTAATTGAAACATTAAGTAGGATAATACTAAGAACGCCCGGGCTGGAGAGATGGCTCAGTGGTCTAAAGCACCTACTTGGAACAAGCTTGGCAAAGCA
>NDGM010981015.1:0-12799 GCA_002564305.1 Octomys mimax | reverse complement strand
GGCCAGCTCAGCCCACCAGGGGGGGCGCGGCTGGCTGGCATGTGGTGCTGGGGGATTGAACCGTGGTCCCTGTGCTTGCTTTATTAAGCTTGTTCTAAGTAGGTGCTTTAGACCACTGAGCCATCTCACCAGCCCCTTCCTATGATCTTTTACCAAATTTCTCCTCTTGATCACAGTTTTTCTTTCTCTTGTTTGTCTTATGTATGGCTGCTACATTCTTATTTCTAAAGTGTGGTATTTTTTTTTATATGTGCTTACTGTGCCAGGAATTACAGCTGAAACACATAGGCAATTAACAAATACCTCCTTTTTCTATCTATTCTACATGCATGAAAGCTGGAGAATGAAGTCACTAACAAGTCTTTCAGGTTCCATGTATAGAACACACAAATAATAATGCCAATAATTTTGTTATGGAAATTTAGCTATTATCATTACTGAGAAAAATATCAAGCCACAAATATGTAGTTATTTTTATTCTTTCAATACTCATGATCATTTCATGTATCCTAGTTTAATTTTACTTTTTGACCCGTGGTTGATATCTTGAGGAAAAGACAATGCTCTGTATTTGGGGGCTCTTTTGTCTCCCATCCAATGGCCTAGCATGGGGCAGTGACCCCAGTGCGCATAAGGGGCAGCATTCGGCTTGTCCACCCTCATGCAGCTACTGGCAGGGCCCATTCCCAGTGGAGGGGATGTCTTCTGATGGATGGCTTCTGTGCCACATCCCCTGACAAATATTTGCATCTCATCCCTGCTTGACTGATTTCAGGTAACTCGAGTTTGATGTAGAGCATCTGAAAAGGTTAAAAATAGATGGCCATCTTACAGGCTCTTGCTTTCTACCTGACACTCCTAGTGGGAGTCTGTATTAAAATGTTACAACTGTACAATTTTAATCCCCTCAGGTGGGCTGGCTACCTTACCTCATGGCACTTTGGGTTTTAACAGTGTATTGTGGGGAGAGCCATGATAAGAGAAACACAAAAAGTTGTAGATGCAAGGTACACCTAAATTCCCACACTGTCTGGAGCCAGGACTGAGAGGGTAGGGGTACCTGCGCTCCCACCCCTGGCCTGTGGAAGGAGCAGATTCTTGAGAATTCAAACTGACCGATAGGCATTTATTTCACATCAAAAACAGCATTAAAAAAGAACAGGTAGCTTAGTATCAACTTCAAGTGCTCAGCATGTAAGATATTAATAATCAATGCAACCACACTCTTTGTCTTTGTCACATTGTTGGAAAAAAAAAAAACCAAAAACACCTCTTACATATCTTGGGACCTTTTCCTTTCCTTCCAGCTTTTACACTCACTTGCTCCTAGGTGTAATTTAAAATTTCCTAATTCCCTGCTCAATTTCTCAGAATTCAAACACGATGTTCAGCACTGGGTAACGGAGTAGAGTGCTGAGTTACATGTGACTTTTTGGACTGGAGGACTGGGAGCTTTGGGGAACACCAAGGTTGCAGTATTGTTTTCATCCTCTGATGGGGTGGGGGGCGGGAGCTGTTGGAAAAGACCATTGAAAACCTTTCAGCCTTCAAGTTTGGGTTCCATAGCAACGGCAGCTGAAGGAATTTGAGAGAGAGGGGTGGGGCAAGAGTTGGGGTGGCGGCGAGATGGCTGAGAAAGAGATGACATGATTGAGTAGGCCTGGGATTTTATGTGTAGTGCTTAATTTGGGAGTGAAGGGCGCGAGTGAGGAGGAGGAGGACTGCTTCAGCCCGCCGCCAGAGTGATCTCATTCCAGCCAAAAGGCTAGCGAGGCCCAAACAAAAGGGTAGGTGGGTGGATGTGGCTGGCAGAGGGAGGGAGGGAAGTAGACAGCTCGCCTACGCCGGCTGGCGAGGCGCCGCCAGCGACAGGCCAGGAGTTCTGGCTCGGGGAGGGAGCTCATCCCGGACCACAAAGGCTCGGGCCCAAAGAATGGCCTGGCGTGTAATTCAACGCAGGCGCGGCGACTACTCCGGCGGTGTAGGCTTTTGTGTTTGCTACAACAATGGAGCGGAGAAATCAGGCCACAGGCTCGCCCGCTGACTGGCTGGTGCGGATGTGTCTCGCCCGGCTGCAACGTGAGATGCCGGTGAGGCTGTTGCCCGGCAACGGGACGCCGCCGCGCGCCGTGGTGCCCACTGAAAGCAGCCTCGCAGAAAGCGAGAGTGCGGCATGCACAGGCCGGCCAGCGGGAAGAAGAGACAAAGGACGGGGCGCTGGGGTGGGGACCGCGTGGGGCCAAGGGACGCCCCACACCTTAAGAGGGGACATCCCGGAGCGCTCTCTTCCCGAGGCCCGAGTTGGTACCCTGCCTTGGCTCAGCGCATGGACCGCTTGAACAAATATAGCTCTTCCTCCATCGTCAAGTTCACAGCATTCCTAGCCCAGATGTTGTACCCAACTGTCTGCCTATTGTGTAAAAGACGCAAACAACTCCAAACAAACAACAAAAACAAACCCTTTTCAAGTGGCCAGCTGAAATTCATTTCTTAGATGGGAATATTTTCCCAAGTGGGACTACTGTGCACCTGGCAGGGAAAAGGCTGGCCATTCAATAGCAGTTGCTAAGTGAAATGTGGTTCCTGGATTGCATTCCTGAAACTTTAGTTATGGTTTGGCTAATAGCATTGTAACAATGTTTATTTCCTAGTTTAGACCAAGAGTCAGCGACCTTCTGTAAAGGAGCAGATAGTAAAAACTTTAAATTTTGTAGGCTAGGTGGTCTCTGATGCTCGATTACTCTGCCATTGTAATGCTACAGCAATCGCTTCTCCGCCTTTTGACTAAGATCAAGAGTACTAATGTTAAAGCAGTCAAACGGTATGTAAAAGAATGGGCATGATTATATGCTAATAAAACTTGATTTATGGAAACTTAAAGTTGAATCTGATATAGTTTTTATGTGTCTTGAATTACACTCTTGTTCTGATTTTAATCTATTTAAATTTTTTGAATACAGTAGATTTCTCTTATTCAATCAAGCTTGAAATCATGGCTAGTAAGAACTGGACCTTACATATGCTATGATTTTTCCTGTATATACATAATTATAAAGTAGCACAGTAAGAGATTAACAAAAACTAAGGAGGATAATTGTAACCACACTGTAATGAAATTTCGGGATTGCTACCTGTGTGCTTGGAGGCCATTATTAAGTAAAATAAGGGTATCACAGGCTTTAGACAGCTATAAATTGACAAGAAGGTAGCATATATGTTGTGGATATGCTGGACAAAGAGATAATTCACATTCTGGGTGAGAAGGGGTGGGATTGCCTGAGGTTTCATAATGTTACTCAGAAGAGAATGCAATTTCAAATTTATGAATTACTTCTCAAGTTTGCCATTTGATATTTTTGGTAGAAGTAGACCACAAGTAACTGAACCTGGATGAGGTGAGAACACTGCTCCCTTTGCTTGCAGGCCCTAAAAACAGATGGCAGGTCTGCAGACTGCTACAAAGTTTGTCATTCTCTGCTTTAGACAAATAGATCAAGGTTATGTAAAATTATAAGATTAGAACTAAGAAGCTGATGAAAGGTATATAAGAATCCTCTGTATTCTCTTGACAACTTTTCTGTAAACTTAGGACTATTCCAAAATAAAAAGTTTATTTAAAAAGTATTTAAATGGAAAGCCTTTTATTTTCTCTCCCCTTATCCACAGTTTCAGATACTTGTGGTCAACCTCTGTTGAAAACAGTAAATGGAAAATTCTAGAAATAAGTAATTTTGTAAATTTTAATTAATTGATTAAGTTTTGTCTTTTTGAGGCAGGATCTTGTTATTCAGTTCAGGCTGGCCTTGAACTTACTTGGTAGCATAGGCTGGCCTCAAACTTGAAATATTCCTCCTGCCCCAGCCTCCCTGGCCTCCAAAGTGTTGGGATTACAGGGATGTGCCACCATGCCTGGCTAATTAATTTATCTTTGGTTATTTGAGAAAGTTTCATCATACAGCCCAGGCTGGCCTGGAACTCACTATGATCCTCCTGACTCCAGTTACCTAAATGCTGGGGTTAAAAGTGTGCTCCACGATGCTACCATGCTGGGCTTGGCAATCATTTTAGATAGAAAAGAAAAGGACTTGTAAGGAGGCAAGCAAGTCAGAGTATAAAGTGTGTGTGTGTGTGTGTGTGTGTGTGTTGGAGACAGGAAGGAATGCTTTTCTCCTTAGTATTTGTTGACATATGGTATTAAGACCTCCCAAAAAGAAACTCTTGCCACACTAGGATATTAGTAATCATACAGCCTGGAAACATACATCATAGAGCCTGGAAACAAAATAGCATTCCAATAACACAGCACTCTTTGACCCTGCAGGTTGGGTAGAAGAATATCCTCAGTTCCTAATGAACCAGCATGGGAAAAGCCAATATAAATCATCAAACTCATTTTGATCTAATAGGAAACTAGAACATTCTTGGCCAGTGCAAATTTAACCACACACCCATATATGTGCACACACATGCCTTGCTTTCCTAATTCAGCTAACTTCTATACCACAGAGAAAGCATGTGAAACTTCGCACTACAAACTGAGGATCTGTATTCCTTTCCTAGTTCTACTAGTCATGTGAATAGGGACTTTCCTTTATATTTGCCTAAAGTACTATGATATTTCTGGCAGGCAATACTAATTTTGAGAACGGATAAAGATTCAGTTCTACAGCTCTACTAATACAACATAGTGATTATAGTCAACAACAGTGTATTGTGGACTTTAATATGTTAAGAGAATAGATCTCAAGTATACTTACAACTAAACAAGAAAATTTGGGGGGGATGGTGAATACGTTTAGTACATTGGTTGTAGTGATGGTATCGTGGATATATGTGTATGTTCAATATGTCCAAAGTAATCAAGATGTACACATTCAGTAAACTTGGTTTTCACACATCAATTATACCTCAAAGCTAAAAAAGAAAAAAATGATAAGGTATAAAAAGGCATTTGACACTGAGCACATTGTCTTCTTGACTGCAGTGCTAGATTGATGTAGACTGCAGTATATAAAGATAATGTAAAGGCCCCTAGGTGGTTGATCAGGCATGGTGGGGAGAATGAAGCACTCACTACTGAGATTCAAAAGCAAAAGTGAAGCACAATGTTGCTTAGCAAAATGTGAAGCAATTGGACATTTGGCTTCAGGGAGTTTCCCATCACCTCTGCCTTCTACTTAATTTTCTCAACTGTTCCCCATTAAGAATTTGATATTTGCTATTTCAGCTAGAAATGTTTCAATATTCATTCTTTCAACAATTTAAATCAATTAAGAATGGCTTCTCCTGTGCTAGGTCTGGACCAGGACTGCAGATATGAAGATGCTAAAAAGCTGGGGGGTTCTACGCTGGAGCATCAAGGAGCTGGGAACACCAAGAAGGCCAAGTTCTCCAGGGTGGTTGATGGACATCAGCATCAGAATCATAGGGGTTAAAGAAAGCCAAATGTTGGATGGAATGATTATATGTTGGACTCTAAAAAGCTGAGTTTAGAGAAACAGATGGTAAAGTAGTAGTTGCCAGGAGTTAGGAGGAGGAGAGGAAGTGGGAGCATTGCTGATAAAGGGTATAGCATTTTGGTTGCAAGATGACTATGTCCTAGAGACCTATTGCACTGTATTGTGACTACAGTTAATAATAAAATGTGCTAGAAATTTTCCAAGACACTAGATTTTAAATGCTGTCATCTCTCTCACACACATGCACACAGTGGTAACTATCTGAGTGAGAGGATGGATATGTTAGTTAGCTTGATTGTGGGAATCATTTTGCAAGGTATATTTAAAACCAAATACCACAATCGTAGACTTTAAATGTATACAATTTTTAAAACGTCCATTATACTTCAGTAAAACTGAAAAACAATAATACAAAAGAATCATTAGGAAGGTTTTATTTACAAATGTGCTCCTGGGCCCACCTCACAATTTCAGAATTAAAATTTTCACAGGGCAAAGAAATCTATTTTTACAAATTCCTCTGGTGAACATGATGGTCACCAAACTTTGTTGTTGCTCATTAAGCTTCTGAGATCCACTGTAACGTGAATGAATATGAGACTGTCTTAAGTATAGTAATGAGGTTATGAGCCAGATATCACAGAAGAATGGGAGCAGGGTGGGAGGCAGCCCCCAAAGGAAAGTTCTTTAAATGACACTGAGAAAAAGGAAGACAAGAGCAGTGATGAGGCTGAAAAACAGTTTTTCACTTAGGGAGCAGCGTCCTTCAAGAAATGGAATCCTGAAGTATAACATACCACCCTTCTAAAGCTTCCAAGTAAGGAGCAAGGAGGACGGGATCTGAGGTACTCTCAAACACTGTGGTAAGCTGCAGGAAAACCTATTTGTGCAAACAGTCTTCTCTTCTGTCATTGATCAAGCCCCCTTTCACATAAAGGTATATGATACAGCATTTTGTAAGGGTGTGGCTTTTTTCTTCATATTACAGCATATCCTTTCTAACCTGGGCACTTTGTGTCACAGATACATTCTGTGTCAAAAGATGATTCTAGATAAGGGCTTAGCAGGTCACCAAGACCACCCTGTTTTCAGACTGAAGAATCCTGGAAACCTCTACTTTTTGACTAGAATATGATGCAAGCTTTGTGATCTATAACCAAGGGAGGATGCTCTTTCAATGGTTTTAAAAAAAGATAGATAGGCAATGCCTGTATTTTGGAGGTGATGAGGTAGTTCTGGAAAGGATGTGCTCTGCTCTGCCTCTTAGTCTCTATTTCTAGTTTGGCTCTTCATCTCATCCTTATTAGCATTTTTGTCTTCTTCTAAGGTAACCTTTCCTGAACCTCAGCAGGTGACCTTGGCATCACAAGACTAATTTTTCTGAAAACTGAGCTGATTAGGTGGTCAGCCTTGTCTTCTGTCCTGTGATTTCATGTTTCCTTCTAGGTTAATCTGATATTTTTGACGACCCTATTTTAGGAATGAGACAGTTTTCTTGGTCAAGTGCATGAGTTGAGTACCAAGGGCAGCTCATCTCTGGGGAAAAAAAATACACAGCACTCAAACCACCAACAGCTGCAGAGACCATTATCTGGGTTGTTTTTCTTCTCTAGCTAGAGCAGCCCAGTTCATCAAAACAGTTGAAGTCACTTGAAAAGTTAGCACTTACCATTTGGCTCCTGGAAGAGAGCAACATTTGTTTTGTGCCAACAGTGACCCTTTGTGTCTTCCAGGAGGAAGCCATAGATTTAGATGAAAGCAGAATGGTGGCCAGAGGTAGAGAAGGGGTGTTGAGGGGTGCTAATAGGGGAGCAGATAGATGCCTTCCTACCCCGACCTTCTTAGCTACATACGAGCTATTTCCACAGAGCAGTTTAAAAACAAAAGGTAGAATTTTAGTTCAGAGAGTTTCATCCTTGGCATTATTAACATTTGAGGCAAGATTATTATTAATTACTATTATCATTACTATTATTATTATTATTTGCTGTGGAGGGCTGTTCTAGACGTTGTAGGATGATTAACGGTGTCTCTGGTCTCTATCTACCGCTAGATGCCAGTAGCAAACATCCCCTCCCTGACTCAGTTATGGCAATCAAAATGTCCTCAAACACTGCCAAATGTCCCCAGGGAAGGGGTTAAAATCACCCCACATTGAGAATCATTGTTCCAGTAGAATCACTCACCATGTTAATTAATCAAGCAGTCTCCCCAGTGTTTATGGTAGTGATGGAAGGGCGAGATGTTCCAGTGGCTGCATATTTGTGGTTGGTAGCTTTCATAAGCAGATCAGGCTTAAGTGGATAGGAGCATAGTTTTACTCCAAGAATGTGACAGTCACAGCTGCAAGTTGACAGTGGAAAGAAGCAAATCCTTTTGGATAGGATATCTTATGAGCATAATATGCAATGTGCATCAGCTTTCAGAAGTGACTTTAAAGGCTTTTTTCTTCTGAGGCTTTGTGTGTTTGCTGTTCTCAGGCATAGAATCGCAATTCTTCACAGTTCATTGGAGTTGCAGGAGAAAAACCTTTTTTCTCCCTTTGCGTAGTCTGGGTCTCCTGGATGGTATGCTGATATTCACAAGACAGAGGAATTCACCTGAACTCTGACTTGTGGTGTTTGATTTTGCCTAGACAGAGAATGCTCCATACTTCAGGTTTCAGCAATCTTGTGGTGAAAATTAAGTTATAGGCAAGTACATCCTTCAGTAGGAAGTTCCCAGGTTCCAGCCCCCAAGGGTGGGTCCCTGTGTGGATTTTGGAGGAAATCCATGCTGCTTTCTCCAAACTTTGTTAAGCCTTTCCTTTGCTCTTATCAGGCTTGCCCTGACCTTTAATACAATAGTTTTAAACAATGTAAAAGGAATGGTGAGATTTAGACCAAAAAAATCACAAAGGAAGGAAATTTTGAATTACTGCTTTCACTTGGACTCTCATTCAGTGGGTCCTAGTGTTATAAAAAGATCAGGGAATCATGTTATATACCCCACAGCATATAATTACCTATAAATATGCCATTATAAGCTTAGATTCTTAAGATATCTCTGTCCTTGAACTCTTAGGTTAAAAAAAAAAGCCCAGATGTACTAGCCGGATATCTTGAAACTCTTGGACATACCTTATAATGAGTACACTTGTAATTAAATTTAACAGCATAAAGTTTGATTGTTCTTGAAAACCTTTGGTCTTTGATCCAATTTAATTTGGTCTAGACTTTAAAGCCATGCTTAGACCTGCTGACCTCTATTTAAATATCATCTTCATGGTTGGATATACATTGCCATATTGACAGCAGCATGTAGGATTCAAGTAGCTTTCATCTTCCCTGTACTGACATTAGTTATGTCTCTTTTAAAGCAGCAGTTTAAGTCTCTGGCTTTTGGTGTAAGTCAGTTGTTAAGTGGTGACTGTAGTTTTCCTCCATCCCCATGAGTGTAACTTAACACTGCTGGGTTTACCTTGGCATGTGAAAAAGTCATAATAACATTAAACTTCAAAATCTCTGGGATGAAATCTAGGGTTTGGTTTCTCTAACCATTGGCAGAGCTGTAACTTAGCTGGAAAATTACATTTCAGTACAACATTCTATAATGCTCTGAGGTATCACAGTAAATGCATGTGAAAATGCAGAGCACATCCCATTGTGGTACTTCTTATTAAGGATATGACAGTCTTGAGTGAAACTAATATTTCAGAGTAATTTGGTTATTAAGACAATAATAGCATGTCTTGTCCTGGTGATAAAGTTACCTTTTGTTAACAGTTTTTCTCCCCCGTGTTAATAGTTGCATTAAGAAAGATGCATAATGAATTTTCTCTGAACAACCTGTTCCACACTCTTTTCTTCTATTTAAGTCTACTATTACATCAAAGGATAGATGATAAAGTCCTATCATCAGGGCCAGTAAGTCCAAAGATTTCATGAAATATTTGGGTGAACTGTAGGCCAAATTTAGAAAGCCAAATTTAGAAAGATATATTCTAAGGATGGCAAAATTATAGATGACTTAAAATTTTTTGTGCTTGTGTTTTTGAAATTTTCAACAATTGATATTATTCTATATTTTATAAGCTTTATCATAAGAAGGCTACTGTACTAGCTTTCTAGCTGTCTCAAACTAGTCAATCATAATTTTTAAAAAAAATTTATATATTTGGTACAGGACCTCACTATGCAGCTCTGCTCATAGTGATCCTTCTGTTTTAGCCTTCCCAATGCTGGGATTATAAATGTGTTCCACCAGGCCCAGTTTTGGTGTTGGCTAGGCAGGCCCAAGGTGGGGCTGGTACAGCATGGGGTACTGGGGATCAAACCCCGGTCCTTGCTCTTGCCAGGTAGGTTCTTAGACTGTTGAGCTATCTCCCCAGCCCACTCATAAATTTTTGATCTCATAAAGATATTGTCAAATTCCTATTATTTTATTTAATGAAATTCTGTATTGTTTCTAATTTTTTGTTGCTATTTTTTATTCTCTTAAAAATTTGATTTTATTGCTTTTAAAGAAAGGCATCATTTTCTCCCTAAAGCTTGTTTAATAAAAAAACAAGCAAGTCACTCTTGGCTTTCAGCTTCAGGTATTCCTAGGGAGATAAGAGTACATTATGAATTCATTTAGGTATCTCAGGTGGATCTAGTTGAAACAAATGAAACAGTTTATAATGTATTCAGCAGATTTGCTTTTCTAGGATAAATGATGCTTGGAATGTATTCAGATACATTTCTGGTATTTTTAATTTGAGTGAATATGATTTAAGAAGGTCATATTTATACAAGAGCAGCCTTGTATTATAAAGCTATAGGAAAATGAGCACAGCTACTTGCTCTGAACTGTCAGGTACTCACTACATTCGCTGTTACCTAAATTAAAAGAAGAAAAGAAGGAAAAACACAGGTGAGAAGCAAAATGTATATTAATAGCCAATTAGTTAACATTTTTTTTTTTTTGTATTTTAAGGAAGGGTCTACAGGGTGTTCAGGGTCTCACTATTAGATTGGACTCATAGCGATTCTCCTGTTTACAGCCTCTCACATGCTGGGATTACAGGCACATGCCACCACACCCAGTCTCAATTGCTGTCTCAGTGCGCCTGACATGGCAGGCTAGGGGATTGAATCCACAGCCCCTGCGCCTGCTTACAGGTGCTCTAATCAGCTGAGCTATTTGGCCAGCCCCCTTAGTTAACAATTTCTGTTCAGTGATATAAATAATTTGTTCCAGCAGTATGGACATAGTTCATAGCCAGTAGTTCAAAGCCATATGAATTTCCTACTATCACAGTACCTATACATAGTTACCTGCTTAATACATACTTGTTTGAATGAATGCAAGAATTTATAAAGGATAGATTGTGATAATGAATTAAAATATTTGGGGCTGAGGATGTAACTTGGTAGTAAAGTTTTTGCCCAGCGTGCTTGAGGCTTTGGGATCCAGCCCCACCATTGCTTTAAAAAAAAAAAGTCAGAGAAGGGAGGCTCGACTGTGGTTTTGGGAAGTCCCCCCCACCCCCACCCCCGGTATTAAACTCAGGTGCTTACACTTACCAGGCAAGCATTTATTCTACTGAGCCATCTTCCCAGCCCCTGAGTCGTCCCCCTGGCCCCAACAGGTAAGTTTTGACCAAGGAGGTAAAGATTCAGTTTGACCATGAAACACGGACATTTCCTACATGGAAAGGGCAGGGCATAGATGCCTCCCCTGTAAGGCCCTAGATTCAGAAAGATAAGGTTCTGTGTGGCTGTGCTGAGGAAGAGAGGGAAGCTGAGGTCAATGGGGGGACTGCTGTTCAGCCACAGAAATGAGCCTAGACTGCTCACTCGATTTCTGTGTTAGCTGGACTCCAAATTCTCTTAAAGGGGCCTCGGGCAGGTCTTCAGGGCATTTGCTGAGGTCTCAGGGCTTGTGTTCAGTCTCCAGGTTTTCTCTAGCTTCTGATTCTCACAGGCGTTTCTAACTTCTGCCCCAGCTGGTCTGACAGGTTAGGGATACATGACACCTACCTGGCTAGAGAGTCCTCACTGGGATGATCCCAGACTCACTACTGCTTAGAATCTGATGATAACAATTGAGAAAACAGTTCACAGGGAAGACTTGTTTGTTTATAGGAGGGAAATACATAGTTACTATAAGATATAGCTGTCTGCTCTTAGAATGGCATACATATCTCATAATCACTTGTCTTGGTTACTTTTCTCTCGTTGCTGGGACAAAAGAACTGATATCCAAAATTAAGGATGGAAAGGTATGTTTAGCTCACAGTTTGTGGAGGTTTCAGTCCATACTTGGCTGGCTCCAAGGCAGGTAGTACGTGACAGAGAGCAGCAGTTCATGTCAGCAGAAAACAGCAAGAGCTAAAAGGGAGAAACAGTGGCGGCAGTAGCAGCAGAGGCAGAGAGCAAGCCTCTGTCCTTTCCTTATACTGCATGCAGGGTATCTGCTGCAGGGTGGGCGTAGCACTCACATCCATAGTTCTAGCTTTGGGTCATTAGTTGTGATTGAATTAATAACAACCTCTAGAAGGCTGCCCCATGACTCCATGAGGCTTTGGGGTGACAATTAGACACAAACCATAGCATCACTGTTTATGTTTTATTTATGTTAATTTGCATGTATTTTACAGAATAATCTGTATTTGCCAAATTTCCCCTGGACAATACTTATCCTAATTTCAGATTTTTCTTTTTGGAACTGCGGATGGAACCTAAGGCCTTACACAAGGTCCACAAGTGTTGTGCCATTGAACCACATCCCCTGTTCCCCAAATTCTGTGTCTTAGTAACTTGGGTATATTCTGACATGTTCTAACATATTTGCTGTTTCATTTTTAGCAAAACGTTTTATGTGAAAATGCATACCTGGATTTTATTTATTTATTTATACATCATTTTAAAACAGGCGCTTTAGAGAGGGGGCATGGATTTCTCTGTTGAACAGCTGTTATTTAAACTCCTTCAAGTCTTCTAACCTGATGCTATTGTGTTTTCATATTGCACTATGATTTGTTGTTTCTTCTACAGAAATATTAATTCCTGAACATCAGGGAATTTGGTGTGCAATTTCCAATGCTTAAACATGAAAGTATTGTTATTCCAACATTGTTTTGTTGTCCAGTAGTTGCCTTTTCCACACATTCATCTATCACATGATCCATTATGGGATCAAATCTCTGCTGTATTCCTTGATATATGTCTGTTACCATTTAACTTCCAGGATAACTTCTTGTCCATGTAATTTTTCAGTTTGGGAACATGTGGCTTGCTCTTGGTATTTTTTTTTCTTTTTTCCCATAATTTTATTGAGAAACAAATAGCAATGAGATAGTTTCAAACCAAATTGGT